>JAEPRC010000893.1:0-16717 GCA_016758945.1 Mucor plumbeus
ACGAGCGAACCAACATTTATCATCACCATACCAAAAATAAAATTTCTTATATCTCTCTTTCTTTCCATAATAGCAAATTTGTTTTAATTACATTTATTTTCTGGATTTTTACTGTTGAATGATGAAGTTTCTTCTTTATTTTGGATTTCTTCTACATCATTCGAAAACATTATTTTAAATACTTCATTTAGATCGTCTATATTTTCATCCATTTTTATTATATAAAATCATATTCATTTTTTTAAATTTTAGCCATATTATTGTTATTGGTATCAGTTATTATGGGATTCTTTTTAGCAATGGCTTTTTGATTAGCAGTAGGAACAGCATTATCTTCTCCAAGAATATCAGCCATTCGAAGTACTCGAGAACTAACAGTAGCATTGTCTCTTCTGTTTTTACCCTCGCGTCTAAATCTACCGATATGATCCACTAATTCCCACAAATGTCCTCTAGGTATTAATATACCATTTTGACGCTCAGGGGTATAGGCAGGACTAATGGCTACTTCAGACCATGGCTTGGGATTTGAATGACGTTTTTTGAGTAAAATGTCTTGTTCTTCATATCGAACAAATGCATTACTCAACGTTTCCTTATTAACTGCTTCTAGATAACTGAGATCACCTTGATAATAGAGTGTCTTGCCTAACGATTGGGTTCGATTGGCAAATAATTTACTATCGACCCAAATAGGGTCCTGTCCTGCAATAACACTAGGAGGCGCTAATGTAAATAAACTGACAGCTGCTAACCAGTAAGATTCAATAAATGGCCAAATCATAAAGCAAAGGAAATCTGTTATAACATGATATTAGTTTCAAAGGAAGCGCTTTCATAACTATAGACTACATACCATAATTTTCTCTACCACAATTTCTCTCTAAATCAGATAATCCTACCCAACCATCATCACATAATTCAATTACATTGTTATCAGCAAGCCATTGAATAGTGCGTCTTGTATTGCTTTCAACACCACCGGGTCTATAAATCATATCTAATTTTAATAGACTAGAAAGGAAAGATATTTCATCCAATAAATCAGCATATTGCATTCTTTGCAAAGGCTTTCCACCACCCTTTTTAACTACAGAATAAAGAGCAGCACAAACAATAGCTTCTTCTACAAAGAGATGAATAACTTGATTGCGGTAATAAGAAAGTTCAAAAGCAGCGATAGGATAGAATGTAGGTTCAACAATATCCTTTCCTTTTCTTTCGCCAATAAGGTCTTTATGAATAACCACAGTTCTATTATAAAATTAGTTTTTTTGCATAATATCCAAGATAATCAATTACTTACTTGTCAACAATTTCCCCTGTAGACATATCATGGAATTCAGATACTTGACCACCTTTATCTTCGATAATCTTTTTCAACCAATCTACTCTTCTAATCAATTCACTTCTACCAACACCTCTTCCTCTCAGTGTCAAAATAATTGTGCCGACTAATGCAGATGGCATAACTACAGAAATAGTATTCTAATATTTTTGGAAATTTAATCGTTAGTTTATAAAAAAAAAGAAAGAAAGAAAAAAAAAGTTGATATCAAGGAGACATTTGAAACATATACTCACAATATCAGCAAGAACTCTATTTTTTTTAAAAAAAAGTTAGTTATGCATACATAAATAAAATCATAAGCTTAGTGTATATACCTATATCCTAAAGATTTCAATAAGATTGATTTTTGTGTGGAATTAGTGAGGTCCATTGGGCTATTTTTTTTTTTGTGTCAAATAAGAAAATAAAATCCAGGAACCAAATAAACTTAAAAATTACCCTCTCATTTTGATTTGATCTTCAACCCAGTCTTTCAACGAATATGGTTTACCCAAGCGAACTATAATATACAAGTTATTATTAAAGAAAAAGTTGGTTTTTAGCCTTTAACCCCTTGATGTACAAACCATCAACACGACCCCATTTTAATTGCAACAATCTGCTATTTGTAAGAATACCCCTAAATTATAACACAATTAATAAATAAATAAATAAAACAAGGGAAAATCACAAATCTTACCATAAACTCTCTTTTTCTTTAGGAGTACCAAGTAATTCAGTTGCATAACTAGAAGTTTCAATAATTTTATCATAACCAAGTGAAATAGGTACAATATGACAATCTGAGAAACGGTTATCGACAAAGGCATCTAAAATGATCTTTACTACACCCAATTTTGGTTGAAGTAATTTGCCTAATCTAGAACGAGTTCCTTCAACAAAACATTCGAAATTCACTACAAAACAAGTTAATTGTCAACAAATGATTATCACACACAAAGCAAAAAACTTACTCCCTTGGGCTAACAATGTAGCCATATATTCTTCCAAAACTGTCTTGTATAATTCATCATTACCCCATTCTCTACGGATAAAAATAGCACCAGATGATTTTAATAATTTACCGACTACAGGCATATCAAGATTATCCCCAGCTACAATATGGGGGATTTGTATACCTAAAAATATTTTAGTTTGTGTTTTTTTTGTGCGTGAGTAAAAAAAAAAAAAAAAAAAAAAAAAAAAGGGATTCCGTACCTAGTCTGTACATCAAGTAAGATACAACTAAATAATCAATATGCGATTTATGAGATGGCAAAAAAATAAGAGATTGTTTCTTCTCTTGAGCAATTAAAGCGACTCTTTTCAGCTATTTATATATATATATATGTATAAAAGTTCAAAATCTGAAGTATTAAACCATAAATGAAGATTGTAAATCTTACCTCAACCCATTCACTTTCTCTAATATGAACACCCTGATGGTAAAGTCGTACAAGAATATTATTTACTACAAAGGCAAAGAATCTAGAATAGTAAAAAAAAAAAAAAAAAAGGGAGGAAATAAACGGGATCAATGTCATTTACTTGATTAATAAATAATTTTTCTTTTGATATTACCTCAAAGTACGAACACTGTCTACGGTCGCAATTGCTTTTTCAGCAATAGCTTTTGCGACTACTTCGAGTTCTTTTCTCAATGCTTTTCTTTGTTTTTCAATTCTTTTATCATTTGGTTTCCATTTTTTTTGAGCAACCAAAATTTCAGTTTGTCGATTTGCTAATTGAGTAATAATTTCTTGTACTATAATAAAAAAAAAAAAAAAAAAAAAGAGAGAAAGAGATCAGACCAAGAAAAATAATTATATTCTAAAAAAAGTGTATTTATATTACCTTTTTTACTATCTAGTACTACTTGCTTCATCTTCCCTGAATAACTAGGGTATAAGATTTTGGTTCCAATATAATTTTTATATCCTCTCCAACCCTGTAAATATTACTTATTATTTTATATAATTTGCATATAACTTTAAATGCTTACAGCGCCTTGATAAAACAACCCGACATTAAGCATGAATGCAACTGGATCTTCTCTAATACGGCGTGGCTCTTTTTCACTGTTTTATACACACAATTAGTAGCTATAATACTTTATATATCTTGCACACTAACACAACATTGCGATGTTCTCTTTCATTGTATGTCAAATCTCTTTTAACATGAATTTTGAGTGCTCGAGGGTTATCCACAGTATAATCTTCGCCAGACTTTTTATATTCTTCTACAAGTTCTTGTATGCGTTTCTCAGTTTTATTATCTCCCATAATAATTTATTTTTTTTAAAAAAAAAGGAAAGAGAGAGAGAGAGAGAGAGAGAAATATTTTAAGGGTGATATTGATCCTAAAGTGGTTTATACTTTTTTTTTTTTTACGTTGCTCTTGCAAAAAAAAAAATTGTGGGGTAAAATAACAAGTGGGGCATTTAAAAAATAATAAGTTTGGTTTTGATATGTATATCTTTTTGTCATAGTGTGCGACGAGCAAATCAATTGCAATTCTGCTTACTTTTTCACAATTGAATGAGAGAGCTTGTATCACATGATTCAGCTCCGTGCGTATTTTATTTCTTGAGTTTATTAATGCAAAATACATATATTACTATGTAAATTTTATCTTAGAGGTTCCATAATTGCGTATAATTGGGGTTGACATAAAAAAAACTGTAAAAACTATGGAATAGGCTAGTAAACTAATAAATATTCAGTAATTCTGCTGGATTGTTGGTATTCGTAAAACGTTTTTTGAACAATTTTTGAAGTATCAAACAGGTTTGAAATTATGTCAAATTATAAAAATATAATGCAAACAATTATTCAAACTCTTTAGTGTTTTTGTTTATTCAATTGCGACTCTCAAGCATTAATTTAATGATAAATGCTTAATTCACAGGCAACAACAGTTTAAACACCACTGTAAAACCAAATCAGGGCTTGATATTCACGTTTTAAACCACCGCTTTATAACTTTGATTGTTTTGTCAAATAAAATGCACACACAAAGTAATTTATGTATTCAAATTAAACTTATTTTGCTCTCTAAAGTAATATAGCATACATTTATTAGAAGAGCTTTATTAAGGTATTTCCACTTTAAATTCAGGTATTTCAGGAGAATATTTAGACGATTTCCAATTGAATTTTGGACGAATAAATTGCTATTTCTAGATAATATTTGTTTAATTTAAACATTTATTTTTTATGGATTGAGCTCATGTTCAAAATAATCAAAATTGAAAAAGTACAATTTAATACTATATAAAAAATATCACAAGAGACAGTATTAGCTTGCAATTATTTTTACTATAAATAAAGTGAATAGTCATTTCCTTTTAGCACTAAACAATTCTTTGAATACTTAATAAATATAGAGCATAACTTGCGCTTTCAAACATTCTTATCATGGCACGTTCATTTAGATAAACTCTGTGAAATAATACCTGAGACTAATTTAATCTTGTTCAAATTCCCTTCTCATCATCTTTAAATCTCATTATCATGTCATCCCAATTTTATCCTCTCTGGTTATTCTTTATTAAATTTATTATAAATAAAATTATATGTTTAACCGTAATCATAAAACTTTGTCAAAACGTATACCCGTTTTTAATCTTCAAGAAGCTTTCTCGATCACAGCTCCAAAATAATACACAAAAAAATTGCTTTGTAAGCAAAGTCTAGCATTCAAAATTAATAAAACCTTTTTTTTATTTTATATATATATATATATATATATAAAAAAAAAAAAAAAAAAAAAAAAAAATCGACTTTTCATTGAGTTGTTCTATGCGATTTCATTTTTTATTGATTTTTAAAGTATTGCTACATATTTCTTGAGCCAAGATGATTTTATACATGTAAACATGATTATAACGACTCTACGTATTTGAAAAAATATAAACAAATAAATAATTGGCGTAAGGAGGCAAAAATTAAATATTTGGATTCTCACGCATTATCATAATCTTGTTTACATGTTAAAAAAAAAAAAAAAAAGTCCATTCCAAAGATTTGACAGGGCAATTTTTGAATGCGGCATAGAAAGAGAGAAAAAAATACATATCTTACTGGATGACCAAGTATGAGAACAAACATACTCACACAACAGCACAACATATTATTTTATTTCTGAGAAGTGAATTTTATAAAAAAAATATATAATTTAAAAAAGAGAGGCATACATAATGATAATTGAAAGGACATATAACTATAATAAATTACACGGAAATTCTTTTTAATGGAATAGTAAAAAAGTGGGGGGGGGGATAGCATGGTAAAAAGGCGAGCTTATGCAGAAAAAAAAAGTAAAAAAAAAAAAGAAGGAGTTCACTTGCACGTTTATATGTATATAGTATTTTCTTAATTGTTGTTGCTATTACGGTAGTTGTTATTACTGTTCCTAATGATGTTCTTGTTACGACGACGACCTATCGTAGATCACTGTTTAATATGGTGCTTTGATTTTGATTTTCTTCGGTGTTTGCGCTTACCATCAATTGGATTTAGCATGTGAGATTGCTTACCAAAACTCATCTTTGAAGATCGAACTTTATTTTCTTCAGATTCTGCTAATATTCATGTTAATAAATATATTTGGATATATGTATTCAGTTTTACCAAGATTATATCCTTGCTTAGGTTGTTGAGATGTAGAGGAGGATACAGAAGATGTTGTAGAGGTTTTTCTGTCAAAATTTGAAGGAATATCATCACCACCATTTGGGTTGTTATTATTGTAATAAGCATTGCTATCACCGTCATTGTTATTGTTGGTAGAACTACGTCCACTATTATAACTACTATGGCTATCCAATCTATATGATGATTGAAGCTGCTGCTGTTGCATTGAATCAAATGAAATTAATTTTCGTTGCTTGGTATCATTATTATTGCTATTTTGTGAAAAGATATTTGAATTTGATGATGAAATTCTTGAAATGGAGGAATCATCTACCTTTGTGGCAGATGATGATGGTGCAACAGGAGACCAGCTAGCATTTAAGGATTCATTTCCACTATTGCTACCATTGTTGTTGTTATAATTGTTTGAGTGATTGTTATTATTATTGTTGTTGTGATTACTAAAGCTTTGACCAATGCTGTTCATATTTTGATGTTCTTTTAATTTAGAAACTTGTATTCGAAGATTTTCAGCTTTTTTTGTTTGGATATAGGAATTAATTTTAAAAATCAAAGTGGGGGGAAAAAAAAAGAGTAAGAGAAAAAAAATGCGAATGTTTAGCAAACTATGTAAAATGTATCTATTTGTCAATTACCATTTTGTAATTCTTGATTATTGCTATTATTGTTGCTACTATTACTCGAACATCCACAATCTAGAAAATTTTAGGAGAAAAATTAGTTTGAATTTTCCCTTAATTTTGCGACAAATTTTTTTACTATTATTTGATTTTGCAGAGGAAGAGACCACATCAACTAGGTCTTGCATTGCCTAATTTGGAAAAATGCGCATTATTATAAGTATCCCATTTTACAAAAATTACCACACTTTGGATGTACACCCCCGCCCCTATTTGAAACCCCTAAAAAAAAGGAAAAGCACTTACATCTTGTTGCTTAGAAACAACCATTCTTAAATGTACTACTTCGTTAAAAAGCTGTTCGCAAGATTTAGTAACACCTAATAAATGATCTTCAATTCTTAAAATATGTTTTATCACTGGATTATTATTGTCTTGCATATCAGCATCTTCTTGTTTGGAATTCGAATAATTGCTATTATTATTATTATTATTATTATTATTACCGGCATTATTGATATACTGTTCATGTTGTTCTTCTCTTTGCTGTTGTTGTACTTCTCTTTGTTCTTGTTCAAAATGTTGCGCTTGAAGGTCTCGTTGCTGTTGCTGTTGCTGTTGCTGTTGCTGTTGCTGTTGTAATTGGTGTTGTAATTGAAGTTGCTGCGTTTTAGCACTTTTTCTTTTAATATGTTGTAAATCTCCAACTGCACCTCGTCGAAAATTTGGATGTTTAAATTCCCATGTTTGATTTTCATTAGTTAGATTTGAATGAATCAAGTCATTAACTTTATGGAAGCCATACACTACAAATTGAGAGAATGTTAGCTATATATATCTACCTAAAAAAAAAAAAAAAAAAAAAAAAAAAAAGAAAAAGAAGAAAGATAGTTTACTGTTTAGTTGCCTGACGAAACTTTGCCAGTTATTATGTTTAAAATATTGTGGTAAAACAGTTTTCGAAAATGCTGTAGGATTTGATACACTAAAAAGATCTCCATGGCTTGACCAGGCAATTAAATCCGATGTGTCTGGATCTTCAAGCATTCTATTTTCAAGGGTTAGTCGTCTTTTTTTCTTGCTTTTCTCATGAAAACGGCAGTTCGTCTTTACTTGTATAGTTTATTAACAAAAGCTGCTTGTGTTTTCATATTCCCAACAGCAGGAGCAACAACAAGAGCCTCATTAATAGGTGTTTCTTCAATATCACTACTTGATTCCATTTTAAGTCTATTACAAAATCTTATTAGATTTTTTTTTTTTTTTTTTTTTTTTTTTTTATTAAAAACAAAGCAAACCTTTTGTATCTTTGATCAGGATCTCCTCCACTGGAACTACTCGTTGAACTAGATCTACTACTACTTTTTGCCATGTTCAATATAATCTGTTTAACATGTATTTTTTAAAATTGGGTTTTCCTATTATTTTTTTTCAACTAGATTATGTATGAAAAAAAAAAAAAATAAAAAAAAATAGAATTGTTTAAAAAGGAAAATTATCAAAAAGAAAAGAAAAAAAAGGAGTACAGTGTCTCCGCTCTCAATTTGAAAACATTGCCCACTCTTGAAAAATTTTGCACACCTGTTTGAAAATAAGTTGCCCAGAAATTCTAACCTTATTTGACCATATTTAGTCAAATCTGTTAAATTATTCGAAGATCTGGTTAACTTATTTCAAAAAATAGCCAATTACCTCACACAATTGTCAAAAAACTAGGCGAATATCTGGTAAGTTGAGAGCGGAAGCACTGTAAATTGACTTTTGATCTTATTTCTTCTATTATTTTTATCTCAGTATTACCTCTTCAAATGTTTCAATAATTTTTTTCTCTTATTTGTATAAATGTGTAGTTGATTGATATTTTTCAACAAAACAAAAAATACGTTGCAAATTGCTTTTTTATGAAAAAAAAAGTTAAAGTATTATTTCTTGAAAAAAAATAGGGATTTAAAAAGAGAAAAAATTAAAGGGATAAAAAAAAAGTAGCAAAAAGGAAAAGGAATAAAAAAAAAACAATTATCGGCAATGTATAAACGTAAAAGAAAAAAATAGAGGCATTTTTCCTTTCATGACATCACCCATGTAACCGACATGTTGGGTCTAAACGATGTATTTGGGTTAGTTATAAGTTCAAGGGAAAGATAAAGGGGAGCAAAGTGTTACACTCGGCTTTAATATTTTCGAGAAAAAGAAAGTATATATCAAAAACAGGGGGACTGATGCTGCTAAGGTAAATTGTTTTTTTTTATACTTTTTACATTTACAAAAAGTAGTATGATTTGGATGGTACTTTTAGTATAACAGCATTTGCGAGTCTAACCATCTTTTGAAACTCAAAAAATCGATGTTTTTTTTTACAATTTTTATATTAGGAAAAATATCGGTTTTTATTTTATATATATTAAATATGAAAAAAAAAAAATTTTATTGAAATTGAATACATGTTGTAATATTGAACACTTCGACGTTCTTTTTGTTTAAGTGATTTGTACAAAAAAGTTTGATTTTTTTTATTATGAAACATTTGGTCTATTTTATATATTTAAAATGAACAAAATGCCCCAGTTACCCATAGACGATTCTAGAGCTACTAAATAAGGAGTTGAGGCTAAAAAAATTGTATTTTGTTTTTAGGCAAGTTAGTACTACATGCAGTGGCATTAGAAAGATATAGAACAGATTAGAATTATTTAAAAAATTCTATTGAGTATAATACAGTATTTTCTTTTCAAAATAGTTTTTTTTTTTTTTTTTTTTTTTTTTTTTTTTTTTTTTTATAGGTATTTCGATATAGAAATTTATTAAAATTTTTTTTTTTATTTCGAATAGTTCAAGTTTTTTCAAATCTTATTATTGCCTCATTAAGCAATTCGTGGTTTAAGCTTTTTTTTTTTCGCATTTAACGCGTGCCACAAATGTACATTTCTTAAAATAGCCTTGTTTAACACTTATCGAGATTCAAACAATCTAATATGATAAATTTGTCAAGAATTAAGCAGACAATCTAGTAAAATCAATAAAAAATAATACATACATTGGTTTACGCAGCCTTACTTGAATAAAATTTGATCGATTGATAAATTGTATTTTCGCTATCTTAAAAAAAAAACCAAAAAAAAAAAAATATATATATGGAAAATAGGTAATTGGAATTATTTTACTAGTTACTGCTGCTTTTTTACCTACGAATGGAAGAGAAATTATTGATTTATCACTTTTGACCAGTGGTTTCACAAGTGTATGATTCGTACGTTTTAATTAAAGCATCGCTTATTATTGTAAAAACAATTGACACTAATATTGGTATGTGGTAGTTTGGGTTTCATTATTTGCACATATCATATATTTTTGTCACTCACTTTAAAAAAGTTGGTGTTATGATAAAAAAAAAAAAGTTAAAATAATTTGGCTTTGTAAGGACATTCTAACCCTGCTGTCGGTTCTTGGCAGGGAGGCTTACACTCACAAAAAAAAGATATAAATCATGCGCTCAACCTAACTGCTTTAAGAATAATAAATCTCTAAATTTTAAAATGTATTTTTTCTTATAGAACATAGGGCTTTGTATAAATGACAAATACTAATAAAAAAAAAGGGAGTCTTTTACTGAAATTTGAGATCATCTGATGGGTGCTCATCCCAGCCTAGCGATCAATAATCTAGACAAATCAAGTCGGATTACCAAGTGGAGTTTTGACTTCAAAGCAATAGTTTTTTGGTTATTAATCAAATGGAATGTTTCTATGTTCATGTATCAAAAAATCTGAAATCTAACACACAAATAAAAACCCAATGATTTCATGGTGTTTACTAAGGTCATGCGGTTTCTTTAAACTTAATTTTTAAACTAAAACTTACGATCGATGTCGCCGTTATACTAATAATCTGCATTTAAAACACCATACCCAATCTTATAGCCTCCCTTAGTACAGGCCTTCAAGTATTTGTAAAAGAATAAAAAATTCTGGAGTTACCATAATAACCTAGATATTAGAAACACAACTTTATATCCATAAATGTAATCCTGTTTCGTCTTTTAAAATTGCTGGAATGGTAAGTACTGTAATCATTTTATGACATAATATAGTACACATAAATAGCAGTGATACATGAAAAAATAACACTCGTAAAAAGGATGGTATCATTAATAGTTGCACAAACTGTTGATAAAAAGTATTTGGGAACAGTAAAAAATGCGGACTACATTCCCAATTAGAACCGCATAGAAGTATTTTTTTTTTTTTTTTTTTTTTCATTAAGAAGCATGTAATTAAACCATAAGTATACAGTTAATATAGCCATTTCTATATGCATTGCAAGTAATTCATTTGGTGAAACCATCAGCAAAAGATATAAATATGCATTTGCATTGATATGTAGAAAAAATTACCAAGTTTCAATTCTGTACAATAAAATAATTCTTAAAATCAACTATGATGCCTGTAATATCAATTATTATTTTTGGGTGTCAAAAACTCTAGAAATACGAAAATTTAATTTATTTTTCTTGGTCGTATTAAATTTATAGCACTGTTTGATGTACTGCATTGATGAAAAGTTGTTTTAATTGCTGAAATGTAGTTTAAATTTAACAAATTCATAGCAAAGAATGCAAAAAAATTAAATAAAAACAGGGCCTGAATTATTAATAAAATTCAACAGCTTAATTTTTTTGTTCAGTTTGACATTGCAGAAAAAAAAATCGATGTTTAAAAGGGGTATTGCAACTATTATCAAATATAAAAGTTATTTCAATAATTATCACAGTAGAAAATTACTTATTTTCATTGAAAAATTGAAATTTATAAAATTTGCGATTTTAGACGAGGGATATTAGGACAAAATTGAGCTAAAGTCATCATTGGAAATAAATCATAGAAATGCTTCAAATCCAATATAATAAATGGGGCTTTCGTTTGGTATGCTTTTGTGCGCTAGAAATGGTTGCAATCTACAAAAATGCAACATTTATAGTATTAAAGTAGACCTGTTTTACTATATTATTGGTATTTACTATGTGTTATACACACTTTGATCAATTTTAGATGCACTTAGAGGTCTGATTCGAGTGTTTCTAGTATTTTGTATCTGAGCAAACTGCAAAACAAAGTGTGGTGCATTAGATAAAACGACCGTGTTCAAGCTCAATGGCAAGCATTGATTGGATTAAAATTGATGTTCAAGCCCCAATATCCTCAATTACAGTCAATTATACCAATCATTTAAAGTTGAAAACTCGGCTTTAATATTTTGAAATGTTTTTCCATAGTTGATGATTAGTTCAATCAAAAGTTTTATTAAATCCAAGAGTTCCACTCATGAGCTAAAAAAAAGATAAAAAAAGACAGCATAATGTGCATTGATTTTGTTGGCTAAAGCTCTTATTTCAAGTAACTAATGCTTGGAATGATGAATCAATACCTTTAACATACTAATTAATGTTATTTATTGTAGATGACCAAAAGAATAAAAAAGTGAATCCAAGCATTAAAGATAGCTTTATGTGCACTTTTTTTTTTTTTTTTTTTTTCAGTCATGATAACTTATAATCCGAGATTTAAATTTTATACAAACTATGGGATGTAGACGAATATTGCCAAATATATCATGCAATTCAAGCGGGTGACAAGAAGTAAGCAAGTTTTTATATGATAAAAATTAATAGGCTTAGAAAGGAAAAGCAATTTGTTTTGTCTCATGATTAAAAATAATATTCCCTGTACCTTTCGACAAACACATCCACCTGTTCGCAACTTGTTTATGTACATATTTTGGACTTAGCCTTTCAATGTTTATAATATCTAACAGGAATACTGATAAACTAGATTACCCCTTACTTTTTGATATGAGACTGGCCTAATCTTAGGATTCATATGGAAATAACTAGTGCATTTAGACCAGGACTTATAGCTACGATGATTCTCCATGTTCCATTCCACAGTGTTGGTACTACACAATCATCTCGAATTGATAAAAACATATACTTTATTTTTAAATTTTTAACTTTATTTTATACAAATTCACCTAAACCCTTCCTCCTCCCCATTGAATCCTTCATTCATTTCTAATCACTCTTTTCTAAATTGATTTTAGCTCTCTCTTCTTGATCAATAATTGCTAATGTCTTGCTAGCATTTATAATTTGTACAACATTGATAAATTGTTTAGCAAAGCAAATAACACCTGTCACCGATAATACACTCCACCATAAGACTATATTAAGAGATATGTTAGTCATTCATGCTCCATTTCCCTCGTGATATTTAATGCAAGGAACAAAAATCGACTTACAATTTAAGGATCCAGTATATTTGAGAACATAAAGCGCAACAAAGAAAAGCTCATTACCAGCACACATTATGAATAAGACAATCTATCAGATATAGTCATGAATTAATATATTTTGTATTTTTCTCGGTAAACTGAACTTACGTTGTTATTATAATAGATACGGAGATACCAACTTTGCTTTTCACTAATTTTCTTGTGGCTCGAGGATCCCGAGATCATTGAGCTAAATTGTTATCTGATTAATAAGCTATTGAATCTCTAGGATCATTGACTCTTCCACTTTACCTATACATATGCATATAATGAGAACTAAAATCGAGAGAAACAAGGAATTGGAAAAGGATTGTCCATTCAGGATATTTAAGAGATAAGAAACATAAGAGACAGGTTGTAGTACATCTAAAGAATAAAGTCAATTGCCATCCTTGATGTAATTAGTCGAGAGTTTAATTACCTATCTGTCACCATATCTAATACAGCACCAAATCGACTGCCTAAAATATATCATATTCAATACATTTTGCAATTCGCATATTCAAAATAAAAAACTTACATTGATTATAGTATCTAGCAGCATTACCATCAACAGCATCTAATAGACAAGAAATACAGTATAGACTTACACAAACCTTGGGATGCCAAGGCATGTAATATAAAGACAAAGATGCAAGGATAATTCGCGTATAACCTATTTTACCAGAATTATACAAGGTCAAAATCTCACATTCCCGAAAAGCAAATGCTTTCCTTACCAATAAGATTGGGTACGAATAAAAATATATTCTCATTTGTTCGAGGTACTTGAACTTGCTCTACTACAGTTGAAGGCATATTTGAATTTCTGTCTTCTTCTTTGTTTTGTTTATTCAGAAGAAAGAAAAGAGATGGAAATACCAAAAATTATAATCCGCGTACAACAAAGAACAAATTTGTTTGCCGCAAAAGAAAAACGGTTTTCTTGTGCGTTTCTTTACCGGTCCAATCATTTCCCGAGTTAAATGTATGTATAATAGCGTGATTAAAGAGGGTTTCATCTGTACTAATAATGATTTCGATCAATTGAAATCAGGCCAATATTTAGCACAACCTAAAGAAAAAAATACCAAATTGATCCAGCTTGATAGTTGGACTGAGCCTTTTTGAAATGTTAATGATTGTTCTATATTTAACAGCATAAAAATCCAACAATTACCAAGTTCTAATGACAACTCCGATAAAATAGAGCTTTTCAATTTATTCTTACAGGAAATCCAGATAAAAGATTATTACTAGTATTAGTCCGTATTATTATGGGTTTGAACAAAGAAAAAAGCTTGGCCTCGTGGTTCACTAAAATTAAACTGTGGTAATGGTGTTAAATATCAAAAACTGTAATTTAAACATTGGTAGTACAAATATACAACCTATAATGTATTAATTATACTTATACATACAAAAAAACCTACGAAAATATGTTTCTTTTGAAAAAGGTTCTTTGAAGTTCACCTGATAGTCATTATATTAATAAAACTTACATATAGGATATTTGTCTAAGTAAAATTTTTTAACCTCCTCTCCTTAGAAAACTTTAAAGATGATATCCAGGAACGCAAAAAGTATTTTACCGAAATTGTTCAACTGTTTTAATTTGAAAATAACCTTAATTGCCACATTCTGTATTCAGCTGAGATTTTATAACACTCAATACACTCCATATGTTTTATTTCCGTACAAGATGCTTTCCAAATATTATTAAGCAGCTTACCTGGATAGAACATTACCATAAAAAGACATGCTTTACACAGAATTTACACTACCTCTTGGTTTTGAAAAACTAGCATTGTGATGCAAAATACTTTAAATATTGTTAAATTTTGAAGCTTAAAAAAAAAAAGTTGTTGTTGTGTTCACAAGATGTCATAAGCGAATTACCTACAGAGTTTCTACTTTTTAATTAAACCCCTCTCTCTCAGACTTAAATAATCGAGCTAATTTTATAATGGCTTTGTCAGAAGAAACCGGCATTGTGTAATGATTTGATCCGTTACATTCTTACTATCTACAATATCAAAAACTACATAATTAACCTTCAACCCATATAAATATCGATAAGCTATGCAGACTAAATGAATATTAGTGAGTTCATCTGTTTCTTCCTTTCCCTTATATATTTATAATCCCATTCCAAGTAAATATATTTTATTACTCAGTTATCATTGATAGTTCTTATAATCAATTGTTATATAATAATCCAATCATAGGTATTAATCGTATAGTAGTAATAGCAATTACAATTAGTAACATCAACATTTCCCTCCAATCATAGAATTAAAGTCAATTTTATAATTTACATATTATATATCCCAATTGACAACAACTCCTTAATTTTTATTACACATTGAAACTAAATTTCACCACTAATTATTGTTATTAATATCCAGATCTTATCGAAATATTGCTGGAAAAAATACTAAAAATTATGTACATGCACTCTAGGTGTTCAAGTCTAATCCAAAAACGCGTTTTCTGAAATATGGTATCTCTAACAAATGTTATAATCTTTTTAGTGCTAATGTTTCAGGTTTTACTGTTAATACACTGCTAAAAATTAAAAGTTTTGAGTCTAGATATTTTGTACAAAATTTATGCTGTACAAGCATTTTCTGATAGTAAAACTTGCCTGTTTTGATGCGTTTTGCAGCGTATTACATTGTGAAAGAAATTTTAGTACTTTTTTATTTCCTTTTTTTGACGTTTTGTAGTGGATTTCAAAATATTTGTCATATTATTGAGGAGCATAGTTTGTATATTCGTGTGATGGATTTTATTGTGTTTTTCTATCGGATGCAAGTTTAGTTTTTTTTTTTTTTTTTTTTTCAAGACATCCACCTTTCATAAAAATACCCTTGCAGTAGGATTACATATTAAAAGTTTGGCAATCATAAAATAACTCAATTTGCCAGTATCACTCACACAGTTATTGCCACTTGAAACATAAAAGTGTAGCAATAATAAACAAATACTCAAATTGAAAACAATAACAAACGCATGCTAAAAACACATAATACTTTTAAACCAATGCATGTCGTGTGAATGATGGTACTCTTGACCACAGCGCAATTAATTACGCAAATGGCATATATGCTAAGAAGCATTTTATCCAATTCAATAAATAACGATAACAAAAATATTAACTTTAACTAACTACTCCCTTGTATTATAGTTGCACTACCAATATAAATAAGATTTCAAGCATAAAAAATTACTCCTCAAAATGAAGGTTACCTAAACACTATTTAATGTAATTTGATTGTATTTGCATTGTATTACGGGTTTTTTTATATTGCAAGTAGAAATCTACTATATTTTTATGTATTTTGAAATCTTCATTATTTGTAGCAACAAAGTTTGAAGTAACATAACCTAAACTTGCTAGGATTTTTCTTCATTTACAGGAACAACGTTGTTTGTTTCTTCCATATCGTCAATTTCATCATTATCATCATGGATTAAGAATGTGGTGTGATTATCTAAGATGCCTTCATTTTTTTCTTAAAATTGAAGTTGATCTGTGTTTTAAATTTGATTTAAGGGAGGCCCTCGATATAAAGGACTTTTTTTAAAAAAAAAAACCAGGGGCGCCCTTTAATTGAGATTCGAGTGTAGTACAATTAAGTTACGTAAATCTATATCGAAAATACAATTTAATGGTATGTGTTGTATTCCACCAAGTATCATACCTTATCGCCTTCTATAACCAATCAATAGATTATACAATCCATTGATTACTATTTAGAATATGAAAGAACAAGTCTAGAATCGGATATAAGAAACGCCTA
>JAEPRC010000894.1:0-16707 GCA_016758945.1 Mucor plumbeus
AGTAGCAGCAACAACAATAGCAACTGCATCATTACCTCTACCTCAACAGCAAAAATACATTGAACGATCATTTGATGAAATGATGCGTATACCTGATATTTATGAACGATTAGCGTTTTACCAAAAGTTTATTAACTTAAAAAAATAGACCATGGTATTTAATGCATTTTTATTATATTTGGAAAAAAAAATTATATAAATATTTGATCTCTAACCGTCATTTTTAATTCATTGAAATCCTTGACACCATTGAAATTTATAGATGGGTAAAATACTGAGTTTTAATGATATAATCGCAGCTAAAAATACTAATGCATTTCTCAGGTACCGAAAAGGAACCGGGAGTTATACCGCGAGCGGTAGAGGATGTCTTTGCATACATTGAAGAAGTATGTAATCGCATGTGAAGTAATCAATTAAGCTAAATTAAAATATATATTAGGATACCAGCGGAAGAGAATATTTACTCAGAGTGTCTTATATGGAAATTTACAATGAAAAAATCAAAGATTTATTATGCGTTGAAAATACCAGCCCTGAAATTATTGAAGATAAGAAGGTACGGAATTTTATATTTCATATTAAATGTACAATATAAACTAACTTTAATTAATTGATAGAAAGGTGTAAGTGTCCGCAATTTAAAAGAAGTTATTGTTAAAACTTCCAAAGAAGTTATGAATTGCATCAGAGAAGGTGAAGGCAATCGACACATCAGTGCAACAGATTATAATGAACGCAGTAGTCGATCGCACACCGTTTTTCAATTTGTTATTGAAAGTCGTTCAAAAGGAATTCCCACTACTGCGAACCGAGGCGTCCGATTATCTCAGTTGGTATGTGAATGATTTTAAATATACAACATTCATTCAATTTAGAAATTAAAATGCTACCCTGTAGAATTTAATTGATTTAGCAGGTTCAGAAAAAGTAGCTACTGATATTGAAAGAAGAAAAGAAGGGGCTTATATTAATAAGAGTTTACTAACACTGGGAAATGTTATTTCAAAACTTACAAGCGATGAACCGTAAATATTTATACGCCCAACAATAACACATATACAATCACATGCATTCTAAACTCAATATTTTATAGTGCTGCTCATATACCATTCAGAAACTCGAAATTGACTAGAATCCTTCAAGCTGCTTTATCTGGAAATGCTCGTATATCTGTTATTTGTACGATTAACCCAACATTTGCATCTAAAGATGAGTCATTGAACACATTAAGATTTGCTCAACGTGCAAAACTCGTCAAAACTGCAGCTAAAATGACACGAGTAAATATATATGATATAAAGTTATAAAATGTATGATGCTAAATGCTGTATTGTTCTTAGATTCTTGACAATTCAGAACTTCAAAACTGTCTCATAAAAATTGCTGAACTACAAACAAAAATGCAAGAAAAAAATGATGTAAGAGGCAATAGTTTACCATGATGACATATAAAATTAATACTTAGATTAAATAGCTTGAAGCCGAAACAAGAGAAAGATTAACTAGCTTATTAGGTTTAATCTTAACTAGTTCTAAAGATCATGATGAAAATCAAGATCTCGAAGGCAATGAAATGGTAAAAAATAAACCATTTTCTATTTAAATCATAGTTTTAACCCATTTTTAATAGTATACTCGATTATCAAACATAACATCGGATGATTTAAAAAATGATGCAACTATGCGAGATGTCGTCGCTCGATGTGAAGAAGGAATTGCAGCACAAGTTATTTCTCACAACAAACAAATGGCCAAAATGACCATGACTTTAGAATCAATGCAAGACATGGTAAATGTTATGGAAGCTGCTCATGATAAACAACAAGATGCTCTTTCAAAAAGAGATGCCCAAATAGATAAATTAAAACAAGAATTGTCAAATGCAAAGGCAAATTTAATGATGAGACCTTCTAAAATGCCCATGGGGCCTTCTTCCTCTACATCTTCAACCACAACATCAAAAAAACCTGTTAGCGCCAGCAATAAGAAAGCTGCTCTGAGTTTGGATAATTTGACACCTGCTATTTTCTTGGCTACACAAAAGATCGCTGATGCCATTTCAAATGGGTTACAATTGGATAATAATAATAATAATAATCATAATGAGGTTGATGACGACTATGACATGTTATCATCATCATCAACTGATCAATTGTCCAACGCTGTAAATATTTCAAAAGCTATTAATTCAGTCATCCAAGAAGCAATTCTCTCCTCCTCTTCCTCTACTACAAATAATATGAATCAAGAAATCGACTGCGATACAACTGCAATCACAAATGCCGTTCAAATTGCAGTACAAAATGCCGCAATTGAAGCATCCTCCATCACCGCTTCTTCGTCTTCTGTAGTTTCCAGCAGCGAATACAGCAACAGTAGTAGCAACGGATTTACTCCTATTCATGAAGCTGTTTCATTTGTTCAATCAAGAACAAACAGCTATATTATGGAGTCAGCTGTATTTATCGAAGAACCAGAAAAAGCGACCGAAGAAGCCTTACCTACACTTATTCATGAGCAAGGCTTTAAATCTACTGAACATGATTCCCCATCTTGTGTCTCCTCCTCATCCTTTTCTTTCAGTGATACCGATGATGAAGATTCTATTGATCAAGAAGAGTTTTCCTCAATGGAAGAACTTGTACAACATGTAATGGATAAAGACAAAATTATTTTTAATCGCAATGATTGTCATAATAAGGAGCCACCAAAGTCTCAACATTATGAACCTTACAGTGCTTCCATTAAACAGTCTTTTATTTTACCCGCTATCCTTAATCGTTGGACACTCTTCGCTGCTGTTGTATACGTTTTATCACAATATCAAGTTCTTTGATTATAAATATATCCTACACAATTCATTTGTAAATATCATTCCAGTAACAATAACAACATTCATTATCGCTATAAAAGCTCATACAATAAAATTTCAATTTTTTTATCATATGCACATCCAATTGGCTAATTTGTTTCCTATAATGACAGTTACATAATATACTTGCTAAGTTAATTGATGCTCCACAATTAGCTATTTATGGTTACAGTTCACATTACATTTCTTTTTGATGGCAAACAATTCTTTTCACAGCTAATACTATTCATAACCAATAAATACAACTAAACTGCATAGTTGTAGCTTAATATGTCTAAATTTAGTTTTGTTCGATTAATTCTTTAAACGACCAGAATAATTTGGCATGGCATTCAAATATTTCAAACAAAAACTATCCATGTTTATATATTTAGTATGCTGCAAAACACACCCCAAAAAGCTCATTTATTTCATTACAGTGAGTGATATGCTCAAATAAATCTTGCAGACAACCTGATTATGATTTAATGAAATGGTGTTCATATATCATCTATTGATATATGATATATCTTCAAAAACTGCATAAAATTTGAATATTTGAGATTTACAAAATGCTTAGTCAATCAAAACTGTATCATTTCAATTTAAATAAATACAGTGCTCAATTCACAGTAGATACGGCTATGGCCATAGTTTTTTAGATTAATTGTAGCTGGACTCAATAAACAGTTTCAGGATATACCTTGGAGACTGAGAAATAGGTATAGCTTGGCCGCACTTTGTAACCTTTTCAAAAAAAAAAAGAAAATTATATTCCACGAAAGACACAATAACTAGTAAAATTCGCTGTTTTTTTACTTAAAACCTGAGTTTTTTTTTTTTTTTTTTCTCATTAGATAATACCAAGAAAAAATTATATACTATTGCACCTGAGATGTTTAACTTTAATCCAAAAACGTGTATCCAAAAATACCTATTTTGCAGTTGGCATGACTCTTTCAGTGCTAATGTTTCAAATTTTTACAGATATTTCACTGCTAAAAAAAAAAAAAAAAAATTGAGTACTTATATCTCTACAGAAATTTTTTTTTTAGGGTAGTGCAGTAAATCATGAAGTTGTTCACTAAAATAAAAGCGGTAGAAATACAATTATAATTAGCTAAAGTTTTATTACAAAAGATTTCTGAAGATTAGATATAATTGACAAAGTATAAGGGTATTTATAGTAATTTAGAGAACTTGTATACCATCAGAGTTGAATGGAGCAATCTTCTAACTTTAAGTTATTGCTATTGATATCGTATTTAAGGGACAAGTCATGCAAAGCATCGACCATAAAGGGTTGTGTGTCAAGTGTGACAATGTGGGCCTTTTGGGAGCTATTGGCTATAGAGTCATATCCATTTAGACAATCTTGATTTTAAGAGGTGAATTCTATGTGTGCTTGAAATCTTATTAATACTGGTAGTGCAACTATGACACAAGGGAATAGTTGACCAAAATTAATATCTTTGTTATTGTTATCTATTGAATTGGATAAAATACTTCTTGGTATATATGTCATTTGTGTAATTGATTGCACTTTGTGATCAAGAGTGCTATCGTCCACACGACATGTATTGGTTTAAAATTTTTTTGTATTCTTCGCATGCGTTTGTTATTGTGTTCACTTTGAGTATCTGTTTATTATTGCTACACTTTAATATTTCAAGTGGCATGAACTCTGTGAGTATCGATACTTGCAAATTGAGTTATTTTATGATTATCAAGCTTTTAGTATGTAATTATTCCACTGCAATTTTTTCTTTCAAATAAAAATTTCTTTCTTACTATAAAGAACAACAGCTAATTACAATTAGGAATATTGTTGAGCTGAGCTTGTTCTAGTAAACTTGGCTGGTAAACTCGGCTTAGCAACAATGCTAATTACAACTGTTGGTGATGTCTCACTGACTATTTTGTTGGCTTTTTTTGTTTAGCGAATTTATCTTCCCTAAATAGCCATGAAAATGAGGATTTAAAACGCGTGCTTTATTGAATTACTTTGTATGGTATAATGAGTTAAACAATTAATGTTTTTGCTAATGCAAAACCTTGTCTCATTCCATATACAAATACTACAAGGAAATTAATCCGTGTGTGCTGAACTATGTAGTATTTCCTCACATAATAAATTAAAAGCCATCTCATTTGAAACCATGCCATGCAATCCAAATAAGAAATTATGAATATATTATAAATCATAAACAATCAACGGTATTCTAAAATATCAAAGGTACCAAGGTTATTCATAATGTGTTGTATCATAAATAAAAAAAAAACCTAAAATACATGCGAATTAAATAAAACAAGTAAGGGCTGTTATGAACGCATGTTTGAAAATCTGTTGTCAAAATCAAATTAAAAAGCCATTCTGGATCAAGTAAATCAAGAACCCAACAACTCAACAAAATATTCAGAATTACGGAATAACTGACAGTTGATAGAACAACTGCCAAATAATTTAGGTAACTAAATAGTATAGATAGAGAAGTAGAAATAGCATTTTATTGTAGATTATCCATAATTTAATAAAGAAGGATTTAAACAGTATCTCTTTTAAGCTTTTTTTTTATAAAATTTACCTCTTTTTACTGCACCATGATCCCTTCTTGTAAATTTATCTTTCTTTTTACTCTCCCTTAATATTTATTTATTCACTAATAAATATTTCATCTACAAATAAAAACACAAACCTTCATCAGCCCAGTGATTGTAAATATATAATAAAAAGAATAATATATACAAGTGCATTAAACCTACTTTTGTTATTAGATCAAAATTACAGATCATTACATATGGAGTGTTTCAGACATTTGAATTTTTTATAAAATCAAGCAATAGTTCGAAATTGGGCTTTGAAGTTGCATTTAATATGCAATGAATAATACAAGTAATATATCTTGATTTCATTAGCTATTTAAGGCTCTTGAAGGATTTTAATACACATTTTTTTCTCTAAAAAAAAAACCATTTTGCCGCGCTTGGAAAAGATATACAGAAAAAATGCTTGCAGTCAATGAATATTGATTGAAATTAACTACAAGTTTCAAAGTATATACTACAGCTTTAACATTATCCAGTGCAATAATTTTAGCATTTCATTGGTTTGTTGGGTAAATTTTAGGAATAAAATGCCCTCTTTCAGATCTTGAAAAGCTGCATGTGTTGATTTGCAACATAAGTCATATACTGTAATTATCTCACAAAACTCGCTTACTTTATAGTCAAAAGGCTCCCAAAAGGCTTAAAGCATCTTTGGTCCCATTATGCTTTGCCAATCTCAAAGGAATAATATATCATTACACCATCAAAAACACAGCTACAATCAAACGAGATAGTGAAAATGATAGCTCAATACAGTGTGCAAAATATAGTGCCAAAATATTTGACATAAAAAGAAGAATACTTTGTTGGTTTGATTAAAACCCATATTGTTTTGCGAATATAACATTCCTAGACATTATAAATACAGTACTATCATGAGCTTTATAATACTCAACACTTTTGAAATTAATGTAAATCTTTTGTCGTAAATTATGCTTTCATTTAATGCGTTATAATGTTGAAAATAATTGGAACTGGTAGAGAAATTAATGGTTAAATGCATTTATTAGCGCTGTGTGATGTAACGATGATAATTTTGCAGCACCAATGTTGAATAATGGTGGTATCTGAAGAAAGTAAGCAACCAAATATTTTCTTGCAATCAATAAAAAAACTGAGCAATTAAGATTTACTTGATCCAATGTAATAATGTTGTATTTGTAAAAAAAGTCGTACATTTTTTTTTTGCGATAATTTGCATGTACGAATATGCATTAGGACCCCTAATTTCCGCATGCCATAAATTAATTAGGATGAAATCGCAGACAAATGTCCTACCCGAAGGCTAAGATGTATACATTTTACGCTATACAAATGAATCCGTCAAGGCTTCAATTAGTCATGTTTATATATGTATACATTGCTTCTTGATTAATCAAAACCCCCTAAGTTTTTTCTCATTATGAAATAATGATACTTATTGTATTCGTTAAGATTGCCATTATATACGCATTTTCAAAATATGTATGTATAAAAAAGGTATATGCATGCATTAAACTGTTGGCAGAGGTACATAAATTACATGCTAAATTTGGCAACGGCTTAAGAAGATTTTCATCAGAATTACAACAATATGCATAATAATGTCGGTTATTTATCATGGAATAGCATTTTTTTTAATTAATTATATACAGTTATAGAAAAATTGGTAAAGTAAATAGAATAAGAAAAGTAAAAAAAGAAGGAAATATATATATATATTACAGAAAGAAGGTCTAAAAGATAAGGTATAAATGCATGCTGGAGTTAATAGCCGACACCAATCATAATACCATAGCCAAGAGTAAAGATGAGCACAGTAACAATGATACTAGTTGGTACACCAACAATCAAAAAGTCCTTTGTCTTCAAGTAAGGTTTACCAGTTTGGTCTTCCATCATGATAGCAGACATATTAGGATAACCAGAAACAGGGAGACCCATACCTGCAGAACAAGCTAAACCAGCACCCATAACCAATAAGTTGGGATGAGGAACAGGCAAATTTTGACCAACTTGTTGTACAATAGGTACAATAATAAGAGCAGCAACAGTATGTGAAACAAAAGTGGAAAAGACCAAAATTAAGAATGCAAAGATGGCAAGAATAGCAATAGGTTCTAAATCTTGAACACCATCTTTGATACGAAGAGCAATATCTTGCAATAAACCAGAAGAAGTAACAGCATTACCAAGAGCCATACCACCTTGAGCCAAGACAACAACAGACCAAAGGAAAGCATTTAAATCATCTTTACCGAGAATACCAGTACCAAAGAAGACAAACAGAGGAATAGTAGCAATGATACCAGTATCACCAATAGCATATTCAATAGAAGATTCAGCACACCAAAGAGCAATAGTCAAAATAGTAACAGCCATGACAAAGACTTGAGTCATGTTAATCTTATCACGAGTAGGTTTGACTCTGTTCAAATGAGGTACAACTCTATCGGGTCTATAGACAAGTAATAAGATACCCCAGCAAATCAAAACACTGAGAATTGAAATAGGGAGAGCAGCACCAAACCAAATACCCCAACCAGGATTGGGATTCATGTATTGAAGGGTAACAATATTTTGAGGGGATGAGATAGGAGAAGTCATACCACCGATACAACTAGCCAATGCAATACCAAGTAAGAGACATGGTGCAACAGTGGAGCCATCGGGCAAAGTACGCAAAATAGGGTTAATCAATGAGAAACAAAGTACTGGTGTAGCTACATTTGAAATCCACATGCATAAAAATGTTGCAACGGACATAATAGCTAACAAAACCCAACGAGGACGAGTACCAGCACGAGACAATACATGAGAAGCAAATGCTTTGGCAATGCCGTATTTTGAGAGTGCAGCAGCAAGTGAAAAGCCACCTAATAACATCATGATGGTTCCACTGAACATAGATTGGAAAACAGCTTTAGAAGCAGCTTTAGCAGCCATTTGAGTACCATCAGCATTACGCATAATACCTAAAGGTACAATCAAAAATGGAATCAAAAGAGAAGTAGCATAAAGAGGAATGGCTTCAGTAGCCCACATAACAGCAGCAAAAATAAGCAAAGCAAAACAATAATCTTCTTGACGATTACCAAATATTTCAACATTAAGTAATACTATAAATAAGACAACGGAGAATAAGAAAGCAATCATAGTATTGAGTAACTCGGAACGAATTTTGCGGTTTGTGAAAGGTATATTGTAACATTTTTCGGGTTTACTCTCTTTAACATGGGCGTCTAAAGTTTTACGTTCTTGACCGACCATATCTTTCCAAACAGTGTTACGATCATAAGTGATTTGATCGCGTAAATGAGTCTTCATTTGACGGACAGCAAGAGCAACATGACCACTACAAAAAGCATCAGCATAAATATGTTCAACTCTTTCAATTTGAGCGTGGAGAGCTTCAACAGTTTGAGGCATAAACGGTCTAGAATCAAGAACCATCTTTTTCAAATATTGTGATCTTAAATCGGCATCAAGAACCTTGTCGTGTTTCTTTAGGATCTTCTCAAAAGCCATACGGTTTAATTCTACATAAGAATCAAGTTCGGACAAGGAGACATATAAAGAAATAAGTTGGCTTCGGAGATCAACCAATTGCTCAACATAATCAATATGATGGGCATCCTTGGATTGTGTAGACATGCGAGATTCAAAAGACATTCTACGAATCTTATCATCGGTAGCATTAGTTACTTCCTTGATAGAACTTGCGCTATGAGGCAAATTTACAGTAGAATCTAAATTTGCAAGAGGAGTAATATAATTTGGGTATTGAGGACCATGATAGAGATTTTGAGTTGGCATTGAGTTTTGAAGAGTACTGTCAAGAGTGTCTAATCTACTATAAAGTTCGGTTTCTTTTTGAGAATAGAAATCAAATACTTTTTCAAGTTGCAAGTCGAGTTGAGTCAAGAATTTATCTTGGTTTTGAATATCTGAAGAAACTTCTTTCTCGGGATCAATGGCATTGTTAACAGCATCAACTTTTTCCTTTTCAATTTGGAAGATTAATTTTTTCAATTGATCGTAACTATTCATTTTTAAGCATGTATTAGAATAAGAAAAGAAAAAGAACACATCGCTTTTTATGATTTCATGATAACTTACGCTACATAGTAGTCGATCCAATCAGGTACTGCATTGAATTGCAGTGAATGTGAGAACTTCATGGTGAAAAAATAAGGAGGTTATGTGAGAGATACGGAAGTAAAAAGAAGAAAACGTTATTTAATATAAATAAAAAGAAAAAGAAAATTGATTAAGGGATTAAGAAAAGAACTGTTTGTTAATTGAAGGGTTACTTTTTTTTTTCGCTTTATTTTATATTGATGTGGGGGTTGAAAGGAGTCTAAAAGAACGATCAATTTAAAGGTACCTAAAAGCTCCGGGTTGTACAGTGTAACTACACTTGCCTTTAAATTGCATGCTACCATTGGCTGAAACAACACCTCACACGATACCACGTGTGGTACCAAAATTATTTTTGATTCGTTAGAACCAATGATAATCATCATTAGATTGGCTGATCTAGATACAGTTTTTACTCTCTTAAACAAGCCGGTACCTTGATTAAACTTTTCCTTAGCTCGACGGCAAATAATCTGAAGCATCCGATCCATCAGAATTTCAAGTGGAAAATTATAAACTTATGCATGTAAAATTCAATATTTGATTCAAACTGATCGGAACAATATTTATCATTTTGCTGTTGAAAAAAAAAAAGAGCTTTTGTAAGAGGGGAACGTGTTTTGTTCAGAAACGATGGAACATACAACATGTCAGGGAAAGATACGAAATTTTCGCCAATCATCGTACGCACGTGTGGAAGAAGTGAAAAGTCAATGGATTATGGATGACCCCGAATAAAGGTTGTCTTTGTTGATGGTGATACAAGCCAAGTAAAAAGAAAATCGTAGTCATGAACAATAAGGAAATAGAGCCTTTTTTAGATTGAAATGATTTAGAAACAGGAAATAAATACATAAAAACGCATGTTTTTACGTAAATATTATTCATTTACTTGATAATGATAATATATATATATGTATAAATATATAGTAGAAACTACAAATGTATTCAGCAAGAGAAGATACATGTGATGGCTGTAAAGTTATTTTTACCTATTCTGGTAAAAATATTTTGTATACATGAAAAAATTGTTTTGTATTAAAAATCGATCCTATCACCAATACGCATAAATTTACTGTTGAATAATGTAATACAAAACTAATATTAGAAGATGAATTTTACTACATGTAAATCCATAATATACATATATAAATATATAAATATATATATATATATATATATATTTATATTCAGATCTGTTACTGCATTAAATTTTTAATAATAAAAATTTGTATAAAATAATGACAAGTAATGTTTTCATTAATTCACATGATATATAAAAAATTATGTTAGTTGATACACTGGCTTGCACTTTTTGAATAAATATTCAGGTGTCATGTAATGACACACAGCCTGTTATATTTGTGAATTACCTTAATTTTTATCATATATTGAAAATTGGAAACATTTGTTGATTATTCGAACGCGAATTTCGGTTAGCACAAACTTTACGTCATTACTGTGCATAGCTAAGATGCTTGTAAATGCGCAGTAGTTATTTTCTAGATATGTAAGTTGATTTTTATAAAACGGATAGATGCCCAAAATGGTCAAAGGTTTTGCTTGTTGGATAATTCCATATTGATAATGGTTTGCTATATAGTTTACTTAAAATATTTAAATGTCAAAGGAATTTTTCAACTGAATTTTTCGTAAAAAAAAAAAATAAGCTTACAGAGCATTCAACATGCTCATTACACGTGATACTATTTTTTGTTTCAGTATTTTGTATTTAATTAATGTCAAATTTTGCACAGCAATGTTTTTGGAGCAGAAAAAGAGATGCAGTGAATAAAAATTGAATTTATAGAAATAGTAACCAACTCAATCCACGAAAGAATAATTACTTGAAAGAAGCATGTTTTCAGACGGGTATGATCACCATGAATAATGCCTTAATATTACATAGTGATAATTTTTTTCAAAAATCTATTTTTAAATAAAATCAATTCCGAAAGTTTTACTGTAACAAAGAGTGAAATAAATTTGTACAAGATGTAACAAATGGTATTTTGAAAACAAAAATTACCTACTATGTACTTTGCTAAAAGCTCTCGGTTCTGTACTCATTAATTATTTGGGTATACACTAAAATAATCAAGAGAAATTTTTTTTTAAGGTATTATATTATCCAATTTTTTTTAAAATGGACAATTGTACCACTTCAAAAACTAGATCAAAATTAAATGCCTATACTGCTATAATCTCTGATATCTGACCTTGTCCCAATCCAAAAAATTTTTAATGGTACATAGTCCTCTTAATAAACCCCCCCCCCACCTGATTCTTTGCTTTTGATCCATATTAAAAACGCAATTTCAAATCCTGTATAAATACGATGATAATCAATTGTTATTGTTGAATATGGCATTCAACTTTGATGTCTGGAAAGACATTCAGTTTCAATTTTAATGCTATGTTTTTCTTTGTGGATATAAAATCAAGTAAATCAAAATGCTCGAGGTTTCATGCATCTCCTTGTTCTGTCATCAACGACAATAGCATTAAGAAAAGCAGTTGTTATAGAACCTAAGCTATATACAGTAGTTTAGTTCCCGTAATAAAAACCTTGATTGTATTGTAATTTTCCATAAATACAGAGCATGCATCGATAATATGTTTGTTAATTACTGGCAATCTTTGTGAAATTACATGAAGTATTTTGTTGTGTATAGCTGAATGGTTAAGTGTAATTCAGTGACACTTGAATTTTTTCTATAATTATAGAAACACCCAGGAGGTGTCTCCTAAAACACCATTTTATCAAGATAAATAAATGGTCGTCTAATTAATTGATCTAACGAATTACCATTCAAAGCTTAATAAATCTATGTAATTGCATGAATTTTGAATCATTTTTTCATTTGTTTCTGTTAAAATCATATATATTTCTCAATGATAAACAAATTGTAATGCTCGTGCATAGTGGTTTCCGTTATAATTTTGGTTTCGTTTTCACCTTGTACATATATTTCTCGGATAAGATAGACAACAATAAGCAAATGACTTAAGAATTTCTTCACTTTTTCAGAATTTGTAAAGCTAATATCAAATTGTTAATCTACTCATAAACTTGACTACATGAGGATATTTTACTTTAATAGCGTCCAATAAAATTAAATCATTCAATGTAGCTTTTTTGTACAGTAATTTTTAAGCAATAGCCTTACTCTGCTCTTTGTGTACAAGTTGACAATACCAAAAGCTCAATAATACAGTGAAAGGGGCTGACTATGCATACTCAAAGGTTGTATACGATATCTCCAATATTAGCTGACCCCAATAATTTGACATGATGATTGGAGAATGTATTGGAGAAAGCAAAACAGAGGAAAGCCTAAGCTCTTTTAAATTCTTTCTACCAAAAACAACCATTATATTCACACAGTTGAAAAGTAACAGCGGGCAAGCCATGCTTCACTAGACAAATGGTACAATATTCAGCTAGAAATTTTATAATCCCATGTTTCAGATAGTATCCTAAATATATATATACATATATATTCCAAAGGTAAATTAGGTATTTCGTGATAATATATATATGCTTTAAAAAAACTCATTATTATTAATATCTGTCGATTCTCAGCATACAGTGTATTATTCTCACTTTCCTTTTGTTAATAGTACTTTTATATGTGTTGTTGGAGGCCTCAAACGTACGGTTTTGCAGTAAAATCGTATTCAAAAGTCGAATTTATTATCAACCTTTTTGTTTGCCGCATTCTAAAAATGCCATTTTACAATCAAACAAAGCAAAGTACAAGATTTCTTTCAATAGATTCCTTTGAAAAAATCCATAAACTATAAACCAAGACAAGAATGTAAAAATCTTAAAGCGTTATCCAAAATCAATCAACTTGAAAGAGAACAACACATTAAATACAATCATTTTTTTTTTCAAGCAATACATGGAAAACAACTCTGTAGAAAACCTTTTTGAAAAATCAAATGACTTATCAGAATACTCTAAATTAATACAAGATGCCAATAAGAAATTACTGCTGGATCAGAAGAAAAAAACGTATAAGATAAATCCTAAATTAAGATTATTCCCTTAATACTATTAAAAGGTTACAACAATAATATATCCAAAAACCAATGGACAGAATTTTACAAAACAAATTTGTATCGCGCAGCAAAAAGCCTTTGGCTTAAAGTTATCCATGGAAAAATACTATCCAAGCCCTTCCTTTACAACATGCAGATGAAAGATATTGAATCAGACAAATGTCACCTATGCAATTTTAGAGAAGATAGTACACATCTGTTGATCTCGTGTGTACACAAAAAAGATATATGGCAGGAAATCTTCAACAAATTTCTTGGGTACTCAAGAGTGATAAATCCTCAGCAGTCTTATCATGATCTCAAAAATTTAACACTGTCCAGATACTATATATACAATTTAGACATGTACATCAATATATACGACATTTTCTCAACGAACACATGCCTTATATAGTTTCATCACTTCAATCATGTGCTGAACTCAGTGCCATTCAACAGTACGATAATCTCAGAAAAATATGCTCAGAGCTATATAGAATGTCTAATACGAATGAATTGTAGGATAATATATATATATGATATTAATATAGCAGGCCACTTTACCTGGTATACGCCTTGTCCATCACTTTGCTGAGTTTCAATTCTCTTTTTTTTTTTTTTTTTTTTTTTTAAAAATAAATATCCCATAAATGAAAAAAAATGTCATTTTTAGAAAAAAAAATTTTTTTTTCGCAAATTCCTCGGCAAATTACAAATAAAATTTACAAAGAATACTAATAACTATAGGTAGAACTTTTGATTTTACGTCGAATGGCGCTACCAGTTTAGTGTTATTCCACGAAAAATATTGCGTATTTTTGAAAAATAAAAATATCAATTTTATCCACAAAAATCTATTTTGAAGATAATTAAAAGCCAAATAAATGCTTTTATATGAAACAATAAAAAATTCCGGTAATTTTGAGCTTAGGAAAGGTATAGTAAAAAACCTCATTTTCTGGGTCGAAATGTCAATTGAACGATTTTTGCCGATTTTCGCCTATAGATGTAAGGGTCGAGAGGTCGATTATGATCTTGTTTTTTCATCATCCCAAAAATTTGAGATAAAAATATAGTAAGAAGGTATTCGATCTAAGAAATAGTTTTGACTGATTTTGAGCTTCAGAATAATGCGAAATATGTATAAAACAATTCTTAAAAAATGCTACTTTTTTGATGATTTTAACATATTTGTGCATAATTGATTATGTAAATTGTATAGTGCAATCATATTTGTGTTCTCAAATTTATCAATTTGACCAAGAAGTAACGGAAAATGTTGTCATTTCGTTTTGAACCGCCTATTTTTGTAGTGGTAACACGGAATTTGCTCTTGTATACCATTTGGGAGATGCTTATATTCAGCGAAAAAACAAAACGTCTTTCTTTGAAAAGTTTACACATTACAGTTCTATTGTCTTTTTGTACAATTGATGTGCCTCTCCTCTAGCGTTCCTCAAGTAATGCCTGAAATTTAAGGCGATCCCATCAGAAATAACAACATTTTATACGATTACCAAGTTTTATTTCTCCGAACTGTTGATTGATAAAAATGCTTTACAATTTGGACTACCAAATTCATTATATGTCATATCTGTTTCTTGAGATTCCTCTGGCTTATTTGGTAATAACAAAAGGTCTAAAAGAACTGAGATGCGAACGGTCAATTACACAAACCCTAGCATAATTAAGGCACTAAGACCTTTGTCAACTGCTTTTTTTGTAATACAAAAGATATTTAGCAAATTATAAATTATGAAAGACAAACGTTGAAGATTGTTCCAGCCTGTAGTATTATGTAGAGCGTTTATGGAGGCTATTTGAATATCATTATGGTGATAAGAGCAAGAAAATTCATTTTTGGTGTCGCTTCAAAAACTTAATAAAACAATATTGTTCCAAAAGGTATATCATTCTCAAAAAAAAAAAAAAAAAAAAAAAGGTAATTTTGCAGAAAAAAAATAAATCTCATTTGGAAAAAAATATTCTTATTTTAAAAGTTAATTTATTTTTTGCTATATTTTTTAAATGTAATGAAACAATCCTTTAAAGCCAAAAAGTTTGTTTTAAAACCTGAATTTTAAATGCTTAGTTTTACAATTATTTCGATGGTGGTGTTGGACGGTTTTGTCGTGACGATTGATCTTTGTGCGGGGGATTCTTGACATTGGCAACAAGGGACCCAACTTCTTTCTTGTTTGATCAATACTCAACATATAACACAATATGGTCGTTCGTATTCGTCTTGCTCGCCACGGTCGTCGTAACTTACCATTCTATCACATTGTTGTTGCTAATGCACGAACTGGACGTAATAGTAAGCCTCTTGAGAAAATCGGCACATACAATCCCGTCGCTGATGAGTCAGGCAACAAATTAATCAATTTGAATTTTGAGCGTGCTAAATATTGGTTAACTGTTGGTGCCCAACCTTCAGAATCAGTTGAAAAATTATTAGTCAAAGTAAGTATTTAGAAAATGATAAATAAGTTAGTTTTGTAATTAATGTTTATTCTTTGTTGTAGGCTGATTTAATGCCACAAGCCCCTAAACCTTGGATGGAATTAGCAAAGAAATTTAAAGAAAATGCTGCCAATTAATTATAGAATGTATATAAAATACCAGCTTAAAACTTGGGAGAGGTTATGATTTGATTATAGTAAAAGTGTATTGTCTTTTCACTATTCAAACACTGATTTTTTTTTTCATTTTCATCTTCAACCTAAACTCAAACTCACATCAAACCCGCTCGATCAAACCGACACACACACACACACACACACACAAAGTCAACATTGTAATTTAATAAAATAAGCTTTTTTAAAAAAATGATATTAGATTTGAAACATTTATTAGGATGAATTTTTATATGGATTGCAAAGTATGTACACTATTTTTTTTTTTTTTTTTTTTTTTTTTTTTTTTTTTTTTTTAAAATTTTTTTTTTAAATATTTTATTTTTTTTTTTTTTTTTTTTTTTTTTTTTTTTTTTTTTTTTTTTTTTTTTTTTTTACAACAATCAAACTTACTGGGGACAGTGTACCACTAGTCAAAATGACTGAATGAGTTTTTTTTCACAT
>JAEPRC010000895.1:0-16668 GCA_016758945.1 Mucor plumbeus
GACACACAATCCCCTTGAATTTAGCTAAGCCTGATAAATGGAAGGATAGTTGTCACCCTACTTTGACTATTCGTGCCAAGTTTGTACCTTATGTTGAAATCAGAAAAATGTTCTGGATTGCCTTGGCCTCTGATTAAAAAAAAATAAAACAACTGGAAAAATGTTTGTAATCAATGAATATTGATCAAAATGGTCTAAAAGTTTCAAAAGGTATAGTAAAACCATAACTTTACAGTATAATATTCAAAGTTAAATTTTCGTATTATATTAATTTATTAATCAAATCATAGGAATTTTTTCGAGTGAATTTTCTAGCAGCAGACCAGTGCCATTTCAAATTAGAAACAGCGCTAAATTCGCCAAAACCAGCATATATTATGGCAATGGCAACTATCAAAATTAATAAGTGCATTTTGCATCTACAGGATACTATTATGGTAGTTTTTAAGATAATGATGAATCTTTTTATTTGTAAATTCTTATTAATAAGAGGAAAGCTAATGATATGGGGATGTCATTTATAATTGCTTTGTAATAAAATCCAGGGAGTGGGATATTTGAGACATGTCTGCTTGTTGGGCTTATCTGTATGAAGTAAGCTCATCGTAACTCTGTTGTGTTACTACTGTAAATAGTTTGATGCTTAATCTGGCATGTAATACTAGAAAAATATTATTAATCAAATACTGATCTAACGGATAAACATAATATAGAATTTGCATATAAACAGGACAAATTATGGATATTAAATAAAGATGATCTTCAGTTTTTGTGTGTGATTTAGTTTAAGCAAGTTCCCTTATTTAAATTATGTATTTTTTCTTGAACTACTATTTATTCTAAACTGTGTGCATTCTAGTGTAAATCCTTTTATTACAGTGAAAGTTGTATTATAATGTATTTTATATAGACGTTTGGGAAAAAAAAAACAAAAAATACCAGAAAATTATAAATCTTTGTTTCATAAATGAGTTACTTTACTATATTGTTATCAGTTTAGTGATAAAACAAATAGTAGGCAGCTTTAAAAATTATACATTTTTTTCGTATTTTTTCATTGGCATTTCTTTGTCAAGAAGTATTTTCAGATTCAGTAAGATGAACTACAATCATATATATACTGATAAATTTATAGAGCGGTTATTCGTGCATTTAGGAAGCCATGAAGTAAAAGGAGCTCTTGATATATTTTTGTTTTTTTTCGCTTTTATTAAACTTTTTCTTTTAATGATTAATATACTATCTGAAGAACTGATTCTCAAAATTATAAAAGATCTTAATAGTGCCTCAGATGTAGCAAAATGCCGTCTGGTTTGTAAAGGCTGGAATCGTCTTGCAGAGCCAGTAATGCTTGGTAAAGAAGTCATCATCCGATCTGAAGAAGGGGCTCTTTCTCTTTATGCCCATCTATACAGCAAGCCTGCATTTGGAAAACTTATTAAGCAGTTGACATTTGAAGAAGATTATTTACCTGTAGCTTTATTAAAAGGATTATTGCACTTTGCCTTTACTCCAAATATGGAATATATGACAGGTTCTGTATCTACAGATCAACTTTATATCTTGATGAACACCATCGCTGATAAATCCCCAACGAAGTTTTTAAACTTGAAAACAATACCTCATCCTGACTCATTTTCTAATGTATACAATAATTCGTTGATCACATTTAAAGATACATTGCAAGATCTTGTATTTCATGTTGAAGACGTTGAAGAAGATGATATATGGGATATGGCTAATCAGCTTGAGACATTTAAGTGCTTAACAAAATTGACTTTGAGTGGACCCCTCCTTACGGTTTTCAACTTGGAAGATATCTTAAATGGATGCTCTCATTTAGAGGAATTAACAGTGAACATCAAATTACAAATTAATATATTAGGGAAAATTGAAGTGGATGCTTGGTCAGCTACTAATGTAAAGATATTGGATAGCGTCAAGAAGGTATTTATTCGACGTGAGTGCCGTTGCGACTTGCTTGAATATCTTTTATTCAAGTACCCCAAAATTGAAACAATTGAAATTGATGTACTGCTAACACCTTTGGTTACAGCCAGAAATAATTTACAACGCATATTGAATGTAATCAAAAAAATACACTCAAGCAAAGTGAAGTTGCTTTTCAAAGAGCAAGACCTCGCAGATTCCTTGAAATACATTATGGCAGATGGTACTCGTTTCACTATTAGCGATGTCAGTGGCAGTGAATTTAGTGTTATAATTAATCGTCCGTAAAGACAGAGTATCTATAGCATAATGTAATAAAACATCACAAACACCATCCCTTTATTACATCATGAAATATATAAAACAAAAAAAAATGTTAATAAAAATCTCATGTGTTCCAGTTATATAATTGATTCAGGGTTTTAAACAGTTCTAGCTCTCATACCTATATGTCAATTGATGCAATTGGTGATAGCAATAAGGAGATATAGTATTTGCTTTAAAGATTTGTTAAATATAGCACTTTATTGAAAAAATGAGCTTATGTCTTGATACCAATATCAAAATTTATGAAAAGTGCTAATAAAATATATTTAACTCATCCCAAAATCAATTTGGTGTCGATATTTAGATACCATAGACGGTCTTGGCAGTAGCAAATGAAGCATTGATTTGAGCAACCAAAGCATTAGCAGCAGTCAAATGGCTAGCAGGAGTTTTGGCAATGAGACAAGTATCCAATGTCTTAGTTTGAGTATCCAAGTTCTTGATATCAGATTTGACAAGAGCAGTGGCCAAGAGAATAGCATCAAATTGAGGCTTCTTGGTAACAATGGATGTCAAAGCGGCAGAAACTTGAGGAACAAGAGTGTTGACGACAGCAAGAACGGCATCAGCTTCTTCGGCAGTTACAGTACCAGAAACTGCACAGCAGTCAGTACCAGCCTTCTTGAGACGGGTTTCGAGAACTTGTTCCTTGGAATGGATGGCAAAAGCACCACCATAACCCCTTGCACTGGTGAAAGTGTCAACCTATTTTATGCAAACGTTGAAAGATTGATGGCATTTATGTTTTAATTAAGACTTACATCAGCCTTAACAATGGCAAGTTGAGCGGCAACAGAAGTAATATCATTGATGCAAAGTTGAACAGGAGCAGATATGGCTCTCTTGCCGAGAACAGCAGCATTGGCATAGAGAGCAAAGGCAGCAGCGATGATTAAAGTGGAGAAGGCACGCATCTTGATAATTATTTAAATAATCGTTTTGATTAATAAAAATTGAAAGACACAGACTCAAATCACTATATTTATATACATTTGCTTCAACGTTAATTTAACAATCCATTAAACCAAAGCTTTATAAAAATTTCACAGGTAATATTACATGCATACTGTCCTTCTATCTCATGCTTTTCTTGACAAACGTATTATACATGTGTTATTCATGAACGTTAAGAGTGCTTAGAGATGATCCTAAAAGTAAATTTATATTCATCTGATCTATTTCAATCATGATCATTTTATTCACAAAGGAGGTTGATTCCAATGAGTTGGTTTAGTTACTGTACTGCACCAAGAAATCAAAATAATTTGGCATGCATGGTAATACAATTATTTTTTTCAAGGCGTATATTTCCTGCTACTATCAAAAAGCATACGTATTACATTCAATGCCTCAAATGTAAATTGTGCAATATCTCACAAAAGCATAAATTTATATATAACTACTACTTGTAAACATAAATTAGTGTTTGGTTACTAGGGTCTATGTCTGATGCGTTTTTTATACGTTGAATGCAAATAATTTGGAATATCTTATATAACCAATTCAAGGAAATAAGTGGCTGTAAGTTTAATTTGTACATAGAGCAAAATAGTATGTGAGTTCAGTTATTTCCTAATAAATAGTAATACAAATTGGATATTACAATTTGTTCATGTTAAGCATACGAAAATCACATTTATTCAATTTCTAAATATATATATATATATAGTACAGCCTCAAATGTTGCGTTTAAATGTTTGCAGGAATAGTGCAACCATGAACAGATCGAAATATTATAATACTGTTCATGAGCAGGGGAGTATTCATTATTGGCTGCGTTGATTGATCAATATACTATCGGTTCGTATTGATCGACAAACGATTTTTAATTAAAAATAGCAAACGATTTATTCAGCATACCCTTTGTTCTCACTTTTTGAGTCGTTTGTGCTGCTATACGCTGGCAACTAAAATTTTAATGCATGGTTTTTATATTATATAGCACAAATGTAACAAGAACTGGGTAGCCATAACATTCAGAACAACAAAAAAAAAAGGTATTTTCGTTAGTTATTTCTTTTATTGTTATTCTGAAAAGAATTCTATGTGCAATCCATGCGTTGTAGTTTACTTTTCCATTACTCTCATCAAGTTGGTTCGTTGTAAGCATCCTACGAATTCCTTTACAGTTATGCATTCATGCTTGCAAACTTGAAAATAAGTATGCATATAACTTAAAAAAATTGTCCCAATATCAAATCTTTTGTATACCCAAAGACGATATTCAACTGTTTGTTTCATAATTTTTTTTTATCAACATTTTGCTGTAACTCTATAACTATATAAGGGTGCCAAGAGTCAATTACTTTTGGTTCCATTTTTCCAATCAGTTTATTCAAGAAGGTATTTACCTTTCGTGTTTATGGATGAATTAAACATTTTAAGTTTCATCCATGCGAAACCTTGCTTCGTTTGCTTGTATAAATACTACAAGCGAATTATTCCATAATCCCCTGTCGATTTATCTTTTTTTTTTTTTTTTTTTTTTTTTTTTTTTTTTTTTTTTTTTTGCTTTTTATTCATTTATTAAAAATATCTAATTATAAATAAGAACATCAACTTCCATTAGTCCAATGTTTACCAGTATTTTAACTTAGAAATGAATTAAAATCCTTTTCATTTAAAACAAGTCTTACTTGGTTAACAATGAAATAGATTATGTGATCATTAATCGATTTCTTTTTTTCAGTTTGCAAAATTATAACTAACTGCAACTGCGCGTAACGGTAATCTGTAACGGTAGCCTTTTTCTTCTTTCTTTCGTCAAAATTTCTACTAGATCTAAGTTGTTTAGACCAGGTACAGACCGCATTTATAAAGAAATAAAAAAAAATCCTGTTGTGCCAAATATTAGTACAAATGCTCTATTAAACTATAATGATATGTAATTTTAGACTAACAACAAGGTAAATTATAAACTGTATATGTTAGCAACCTCGAAAGTAAATTTTAACAAAAAGCAAATAATTTGAGCCTCTAAACTATGCAATATGTCTTTGTAACAAGGCATTTATTGACTTTTTTCGCAATTTTGAATGGGTTTATCTCTCTGAAAATAATTAGACATGGCTGATCTATAAGAATAAGAATTTTTAAATCAACTAATAAAACTGAAAATATGATACGATATCTATGAATTCTAGTATTTAAAGTTTACATTTACATATTTTTATTTTGAATATATCCAATGGCTATCCGTTTCTCATGCAAAATGTATATTTAAATGGGCATTCAAACAATCTTGCAATCATAGGTTTCCATTTATGCATCATAATTAAATAAAACATATTCAATGGTAATGTGTTTCAAAAAATGACGGATAAACCCAGGTAAATGGCAACATATCTATTGTTGTTACTCTCTCACACTTTGCGGAAATTGGTTTTTTATGAAACATAAATCACTGATAACCTGTTGACCCTGAAGAGAATGACGTTATGGAAGAAAGAAAATAATATAACAGGCGACTATTTAAGAAGGTTGGAAATGTACCGATTCTTCTTGGCGCCTCTTCTTAACTAGTTAAAATAATTAATCAATATGGTAGATATAGGATCTGAGAGAGTAAGTAATTTGTAAATCATTCTTAAAAGCGTACATCTAATATCTAAAATCGCTTAAAGAAGCCATCAATTTGTACTCAACAACCAATTTTATACAGTAGTTACGCTTCAGATACTTCGTGGCGAGTTAGAATTGCATTGGCATGGAAGGGAATTGAGTATGAAACTCGATATATTGATATGGATGCTAATGAACATGTAAGCTGCGCTGCTTATCAAAGATATCAGATCAATATTGATGTCTAATTTATATATAGTTATCTGAAGAATATGCACAGCTTAATCCTTGCAAAAGATTACCTTGCTTTATCACTAAAACCGGTAAAGTCTTGACTCAAAGTCTAGCAATCATTGAATACATTGAGGCTATGTATCCTGGTTAGTATCTTTAACTTATTTGTTTATTGTATCACGGGGATTAATTTAAAGTTTACTAATGTACACAGAGAGACCAATGATGCCTAAAAGTCCGTGCCATAAAGCAGAAGCATTTTCGATAGCCCTGGATATTGCCTGCGATATCCAACCATTGCAGGTCAAGAAAGTATTAAGACTTGTAGATATCGAATTGGATAAAAGAGAAGCATTTGCTCATAAAATATTTGAAATGGGGTTTGAAAGCTTGGAGAAACGATTAGAAAATTTATCTGGTACATATTGTGTTGCTGACCAAATCTCAGTGGCAGACTTTTGTCTAGTGCCTATGGTATTTGCTGCTACAAAGTATTATCAAATTGATATGAAACCATTTCCTTATATTACAAGGATTCGAAATACTTTAATGACATTGCCTGAATTCAGAACTACGCATCCATATAACCAACTTGATTGTCCTAATGATATAAAAGGCATTGTGCAATAATAACACTATTAATTAATTAATAAAAATTATTTTTTGATATTTTACTGGCAGTTTCATTTATTGTGTAAGCAATATTGTCTAGATTAGATACATAGCTACGCTCAAGTAAATTTCAATAACTATGCAAGTCTATTTAAAACTTATTTTGTAGGGAAATATAGATTTTACTCAAGCTGAAGTTCACATTTCACAAATGAACATTATATAATGAAAAATATGTTTAGATATAGTATCTGGGGATGGCTTTGTATTAATAGGTTTTATAGCAAATATGTCATTCCAATGTGCAAAATAACTTTTGAAAACTACCACACCGTCTAGTGGAATTTTTATTATTATAAAAAGGAAAGGGTATCATCTATTCAACATTTTTCTAAGGCAGGAACTAGTTTGGAAATAATGTCAGCTTCATTCGTAACTGCCTCGGCTAAACGACCTTGAGCCATTTCTTTTTGGCCTCCTCCACCACCCTTGATATGCTTCAACATTTGCTTCAAAATCTGCAAATTGAACATTAATATTGAGTTAGTCTATCAAGATTACAACATTTGTATATACTTACCGAATTGGCATTTTCTGATTTAATTTGTTTACCATTTAATGCAACAACAATTGTATTTCTATTGACTAAAATATGTGCAGCATCTGGTTGACTCTCTTTCAAAACATTAGCACGTTTCTGCATAAAGTTGGCATCCAAATCTGAATCAATCAAGTGAATTTTGACATCAACATCTAATCATGAAATCATTGTTAAACACAAGTTACAGAGAATGTAAAATGATGTATTACCTTTAATCTTGCTAGAAATAGGCTCAATTACCACTTCACCAGCAGTAGCTAATTTTTCATTCATGAATTCAACACGTTTTTGAAGATCTTTGGTTTGTTGCAATGATTTCTCCAATTTATCTATAATTTCATTTGTTCCATTTGCACGCAATAGTTGCAATGCTTTAGGAATTGGCTCATACGCCTTTCTATACCATTCAACACAAGATAAACCAGCAGTTGCTTCGATTCTACGAGTACCTGCAATAAGAATTATCGAAATAAGCTACTGATTTGCATCTAATTTACTACGTTTTCGTACCTGCAGCAACAGAAGTTTCATTTAAAATTTTGAAAGGATATAATTTGCGGATATTATCTACATGAGTACCACCACAAAGCTCTTTACTAACACCAGGGACATCAATCACTCTGACAGTTTCACCGTATTTCTCTGAAAATGCTGCAATAGCACCAGAATTTACAGCATCTGTCAATTTCATATGCTTTTTTTTTTTAAAAAAAAAAAAAAAAAAAAAAAAAAAAGAGCTCGATTAGTATACTTTCTAAATCTAAATGTATGAGTTATAGCTTACCATGACGTTGGTTTCACCTCCGTGTAAAGCAATATCATTCACCCAATCCTCAATTTTATTCAATTCTTCTTGTTTTAAAGGCTTTCCATAAGTGAAATCAAATCTTAATTTCTTGGGCTCAACAGTTGAACCTGCTTGTACAATATCCTGGGATTTGAGTACCTTTCTAAGTCCAGCATTTAACAAATGAGTTGCAGTATGATGAATTTCAGCACCTTCACGACGGCTCATATCAACTTCAGTTCTAACCAAATTACCCTTTTGTAAGTATTCTCTATCAGTTTCAACACGTTGAACAACATCTTCACCGGGCTTCAGGTTAGTTGGAACGATTTTTAATGCCATACCTCCTTCATAAGGTTGGGTAACATCAATAACTTGCCAGTTGTTTCCATTTGATAATTCAATTATGCCACTATCGGGAACTTGACCACCACCCAATCCATAAAATGGACAAGGATCAATTGCAATATTAACTTCTACACCCTTTCCCTTTTTGACTGTATCAACTGCCAAAATTTCTGACTCTTGATGAAATAAACTATGATCGTAACCAGTGAATTGAGGCTTAATGTTCAAATTTTTCCATTCGGATAGTCTTGATTTATCTGCAATGTTTTCGGTTTTCCATGATTCTCTACCTGCAATCTTTTGTTTTTCTCTCAAAGCTTCCACGGCTGTAGAAATAAATTAGATACACAATCGCATTCGCATGCTTTTGATAATACACATACCATCAATATCAACAGACCAACCTCGTTCACGAGCGATAATTAAAGTTAAATCAAATGGGAATCCATATGTATCATACAATTGAAATGCAATTTGAGGAGGTATTTGCTTAGTTGCTTGGAGATCACTCTGATTGAAAACATTCTCTAACAAAGCCATGCCTCGATCGAGTGTAGCTAAAAATGCAGTTTCTTCATTTGTGATAATACTACGAATAGATGATGCACGACTAGCAAGTTCTGGATAGGATCCATCAGTGAAGCCAGCCAATAAAGATGGGTAAAGGTCTGTCAAAAAAGGTTCTACAATGTATTTTACATTAGTATATTGCACTATATCTATACAGGCAATCTTACCATTCAATCCTAATTGTTTTGCTGATCGAAGAGCACGTCTAATAATACGTCTTAAAACATAACCACGACCAATATTGCTAGGTACAACACCATCACCAATCAAGAAACACATTGCTCTGAAATGATCTGCGACAATTTTTTCATGAGCGCTTGGATCAATATCAGTGGAACTCTGTACAATAAATCAATAAAGATCATGTTAAATTATTTCATAAGATTACCTTGAGACCACGAGCTATCATAAGCTCTCTCAATCCACTAATCAACGTCTCAAACTGATCGATTTGGAAATTATTCTTTTTGCCCTGAAGCACAGATACCATTCTTTCAAGACCCATTCCAGTATCAATACAAGGAATAGGTAAATCACTCAATTCGCCTTGAGCATTTCTATATTTCTCCATAAACACAAGATTCCAAATCTCTAACCAAGGATCATCTAATGATTGGTCTTGAGTATCCCAAAATATTTCAGTGCATGATCCACAAGGTCCTTCACCATCTCCCATTGTCCAAAAATTATCCTCAGGTCCACATTTGACAATCATATCGTCAGTCAATCCTTGCTTTTTCCATAATTCATATCCTTCATCATCGCCTTCTAAGACACTAGGTTCAATTGCTTGTTAGTTTTTGATTTAGTTGTTTCTCATTTAATGCATTGATCTTACGTGACCCGAAGTCTGTTGATTGGTAATTTCAATTCTTCCAACAAAAATTTCCATGCATAACTGATAGCTTCTGCTTTGGAGTATTTACCAAACGAAAAATTGCCCAACATTTCAAAAAATGTATGATGACGAGGTGTATATCCAACATTATCGAGATCATTGTGTTTGCCACCTGCTCTCATACATTTTTGAACACTTGTGGCGCATTTAAAAGGTGCTGAATTAGGCTTTAAAAAATGTTCTTTGAATGGAACCATACCTACCCGCGTCAGAATAACAGAATTAGCATTATTTATTCGTTTTTTTGCTAACTCAATGAATAGATTCCATCTCATCTTACCTGCATTTGTGAATAGCAAACTTTTATCGTTGTGAGGTACAAGACTTGCACTTTTGACAGGCGTATGTCCTTGTTTCTCAAAATATTTGATAAAGGTTGAACGAAGCTCAGGTGAGGTCAATTGTTGCATGTAACGAACATTAGTAGTTGATCGACTGCTGCTGAACTGCAGCCATCTGTTTGGTAGTAATCGTGCTTGATACATGAATGAATAAAAGGTAAAAAAAAAAAAAAAAGAATAATATTCCCCAGGAAATTAAGGTTGTGTAAAAAGCGAGGGTGTTCGATTGACCGACCCCCCAAGAGTTGAAAATATTTTGCCCGGTATTTTCAAAATGCTATATAACACAATAAAAAAGTATTACATAAAGACGATCAATTCAGTTACCATGAGCTATAACATGACATGGTATATTACAAACAGAAATAATAAAGACATTTCCCATTATAAACAATAGTGAAAAAAAGTCAATTATATTTTTAAACGCTTCAAACAAGTATTTTATTAAAACGATTAATATTGAAGACTTGCTGCCTTGAGCTGCTTTTATATGGAGAATACTATCAATTCGCCCACATCTGCCTTATGTTCTTGGCAGAGTACGCTATTATTAAACGTCCACATTTGCTTTGGAGGGTACTATAAAACGCTCACGTTTGCTTTTAAAAAAAAACGCCCACTTCCGCAACAGAGGGTACTTTTGCACTCACCAAATATTCATCCATCTACTAATCAGCATACTTTCGGTTTTTACACTTACTAATCTGAAACTTTTGGCAAAAGAAAGAAAAATAAGGGTCAGCAAGCCATGTTACAACGCACCAAAAAATAAAGGAGGGAGGTTCAGGACGACTCCATTGCGTCCAAATTAGCTTATTACTGAAAACCTGCGAGGATAAAGTGCCCAGGCTTAGGGAGGAGGGCTGCTCCCTATCCCATGCCTCATGCAAGATCTTTGGTTCAACATCCTATCCAAACTTTTGGTGAGCTGTAGCATCATCTAGCAATGTTTCGAACTGATAACATAAACGAGATGAGAGCCTTTACAAACATTTTTAACAAGAAATAAAAGGATAATTAAAAGAGAAAAATAAAGAGATAGAGAGAAACGCGAAATTTGATAGGGATGATATTGTTTCTGTTCTTTCCAAAAACTTATTGGTAGATTTTTTGGTAAGGCTGCGCTTATACTACTTGACCCTGTATCAGATGACGATGATTTCTATTGCTGAAGAGTGGAATGACTCTCCTAAACTAAAAATTGAATACAGAAAAGTTGTTCATATCACCATGTGCAGTATATATCTCTACAACGGCCAAATTTTCTGCTTATTAAGAGAATAAATAGCACTTGCACGCTTATATTATCAGTATAAAATTTCTTGGCAGATATATGTGTGGAATATATCCACTTTTGATTTCCATTTCATCTGATGTTAGAGTTATAGCACCGCAGATTTGAATAGACTTATACCATAAACAGGATATGCTAATTCAAACTAAAATAAACTATTTCACCGAAATATAGGATCTTGACAGCTTATAGTAAAAGACCAATTAATATTCGGATAAAGTAAACTAATACTCTATATTAGACTAAGATCATATTTTAGTATATTATGGCTAGCTATCTGAGATAGCTTTTAGCACAATAAAGAAGATGCTAACTGACTTGATTTGGTGTATCATTAGTAATCTACAGAGATGCCAAGCGACACTAGTATTAGAACATTTTTCCATAGAAAACTATATAAAGAGGAATATTTGCCTATCAAAGGAGAGTTCCTCAGTTTAATATATTTCGGTTAACTTGATAATAAAAACCTACAATTATCTAGTTGACTTTCTATTGTTTTATATTTTTTTTCCGTGAATATCCTATCATCCATAGTATATTCCACAATATGGTTAAATGTTTCTCGATATACTCATATTTTTCTATTAGCCCTTTAAGAGTAGTAATGCAGAGAATATATATCTAACAATTTGAAATATGAGTAAACAAAAAAAAAATGCAAAAAAAATTATTTGTAAGTTTGTTTTAGTTTGGCAAATTTATATAAACTGGAATAAATTTAGACATTAAATAGCAGTAGTAGAAATTTACAATGTGTGAGAATTCACTAGACAAAAAGAGCCAACAAAGTAGACACTAAGACATTACCAGCATCGTAATTGTAGTTAGCTGTTGTTATTTATCATAAGAAAGAAAACATAATACATAGGAGATTTGTAATTATGCCACACCACCACCACCACCACCACCACCACCACCACCACGGCAAAAAAAATTATTGTGTGAATTTAATAAAATTCACCGTTGCCATGCAACATATTGTATGATTAAAATAATATAAAATACAAATAAAGAGATGTTTAAAAAAAAAGTTTCTCCCTGAATTTAATAAATGAAATTTCTTATTCTTTATTTCTTATAAATGCGTACAGTACATAAAGCTTTTGTAAATTCAATTAAAGTATTTGAATAGAACCAGCTATTTTACTATCTTGTTTCACTTTACAATGAGTTGTTCCATTCGTAACTATTATATTTCTGATTTAAACTTTCCCTACATACCATTGCATTGCAAAAAAAAATAATAATTTCGGCGAATTTTCTTTGAACTTTCATACATCTCAGGTGTGGCGGCAGTTTAAATCCAAAATTTTCTGATGATGAAAAAATTGGATAAAAACGATCTTAAATTTTTAAAATGCAAAATTGACAGCAAACCTGTATAGTAACCTGGCTAACTTTATTAAGTAACCTCAATGTAAAATTTAATTTTGTATCTAATTCTATGCTTATTGAAAACTTTTGTCACCAAAAATATTGCGAAAAACGCAAAAATATGATAATCAGTTTTTAGTGATTTTAAAAATACTTCTATAATAGAATTGCAAAGTTAATATTACAAATAAATAAAGCAAAAAAATACCTATTATTTGAGGTATTATTTGTCACTCTAGCACTATTTTTCTTAGAGCTATTAGCTTTCTTTGAAAAAGTCAAATTTTAGACGAGGGTATACAAGGAAAAATTCATGATTTTTTTGAAATCGATTTTATAATAAAATATGATAAAACTAAATGAAAGAATCATTTTTGGCTTATAAAGTATTTGCTTCAATGGTCGCTATCTCCAGTTACAGCCCATTGAAGTTGCGTTTTTGTATGCTTTTAATGGAAATAAATTTATAAACAGTAAATGAGCTTAATCAGGGTTTTTGCTAGATTCGTTTTTCTCCATTATATACCTGTTTTAGAATACTACTCTTTAAAATTACTTTAAAATTGCACGAGTTAACAACTGAAGAGTAAATTTTGTGGTGCTTTTTTCGGTATCTTAAGATATGGTCCGCATAAACGGAGTTTAATAATTTAGGCCCCGTAATTTGAGCTCGATAATATATGTAGTAAATAAACTCTTTGAAGGGATTTTTTGGTACAGTCTCTAGGGCAACGTTGTTATAAAGTATTCTAACATAATACGCGGCAATTGAGGGATAATTAATAATTTTTAATATAAAAGAAGTCTATTGATTATTATTAAATTATTGTTATTTGAAGTTATTAAATAAAAAATATAAAATGTTTAAATAATGAAATAATAATTCAGCTTGCTAAAGTTATTAATCGTTATGATTAAGCATAGTTTCTAAGTATCATCTGCAGCTCCTCGAGGAAAAAAAACGGTTGATGGTTTTTGGGGGTGTCAAAATCGAAACAAAAACTGCTTGATCACTACGGGAAAAAAGGTGTAAAATGAGGTATATACTACAACTTTTCTAAAAAAAACTACTATAATATTCGCTGAAAAAACTGTTTTATATTAAGATTATGTTGGGAAGATAAAACTTTGTAATAATTTTACATAAAAAAATAAATAACTGCAAATTTTAAAATTGTCAATTTTGCGTTTTTTCCAATAATAGTGGATAATGAAATTTAAAGGTAAGCGTTTATGGTGGGAGTCCAAACCTGATGGTAATGTGAGAATTGCAGTTGACTTTTAAATAGCTGTTATTGATTGTTCCATTATTCCTCAATAATCTGGCCTCCTGCATGCTCTCAGAGCATATGAATGTGCTTAAATGAGACTGCCACTAGGCTCATAAGGTCATTGATGCGCTCATATGAAAGCATCTCAGATATTGGCTGAAAAGTCAATTAACGAAAAATTAGAAAATAGTATTTTCAAATATAAAAATTTTTTGTTTGATTAATTAGAAGCTATTTTTTTAGTGTGAAGTATTATTATGTACGTCAAATATTTCGAAAGATATATACTGTACATACTGTCAGTTTTTTGCCTATTATTTATGTTAAATATCAACTCAATTCCATATCGAATCTGACATCCAAATGGAATTGAAATAGTATAAATACTTTTAGAAACCAGGACCCGATGGCTTCTGGCTTCCTTTTTAACTTAATAATAAAGACCCTACGTTCTCCGTTCTCCGTGATATAATCACTTGTAGTCTTCTTTATTTTATTGTATTGGAAATAATCGCTATTTACTTATAACTCTCACATACATTCAAAGTTTCCAAATTTTTGAAGCTTTAAATTTTATGTGACCACAAGCACATCTGTTGTAAATATATATAATAAAAAGATAGAAGTACGTGAGAACCTGTAAGTCTTTATTATATATAAAAAACGAGATGGAAAATTGAATGAAGAGTAAATGTCTACTGCTATTTATATTTGACGTAAGGATTTCTTACACACCAGTCTAGAACGGTGTTCTCATACAAAATTTTAGTGTCAATCCTCACTTATGCTAATGTAATTAAATTCAGATATAGATGATCAGTTTAAGTCCTTATAGTTGCTCTTGGCAACGCTTAATTATTAACAATTCTTTACTTTCTATCTTTTATATAAGTCTAGATTATCAGAACTTAGCTTATGTGATTGTCAAATTAATTATTTATAATGTTGATATGACGATATGACGCATATGCTCAATAAGTTAAAGCATAGTTAATTGCCATATTTGAACTACGATTTCAGGTACATCATATGTGCAAATACAACAACATCGATGTTGTTTAAAAAAGAGCATCCATAATATGTGTTTTAACTTGAATTTGGTGTTTAGGTATTCCGCTATACACTACTATAATTTCTCGATGAATATACCTGCAAATTGAACCAAAAACTTCTAAATACAGAAAAGTTGTTCATATCATCATATACAGTATATATCTCTACAACAGCCAAATATTTTTGCTTATTAAGAGAATAAATAGCACATGCACGCTTATATTATCAGTATAAAATTTCTGGGCAGATATTTGGTTAAATGTTTCTTAATCTACTCATATTTTTCTATTAAACCTTTAAGAGTGTAATGCAGAGAATATATACTGTATCTAACAATTTGAAATATAAGTAAGCAAAAAAAAAAAAATATTTGTAAGCTTATTTTAGTTTGGCAAATATATATAAACTAGAATAAATTTAGACATTAAATACAGCAGCAGATATTTACAATGTGTGAGAATTCACTAGATAAAAAGAGCCAACAAAGTAGACACTAAGACATTACCAGCATTTGTTGTGCACAATAAGTCTGGGTAGGCACCTTTTTGGTTAGTAAGATTATGGCACAGTTTAAGAAGGCATGTTCTGTAATTTCTGTTTAACATATTATAAGGCTCAGTTAATATCGTGGAATGCGAAATTAGTGTATTACATAGGTTTGATTAGATACTACGTAAATATGATGCTTACTTAGCTTAGCCATAATTAAAAGGCTTTGAATATAAAAAAGGCGTTTTTTATCTTATAATAAAGTTCTTTAGTTTTAGTGTGCTCGTTCATTTTATAACGCTTTTTTTTCTTTGTATTACATGATTTATTGCATATTTTCAGCTTGAAGGTTAGTATAATCTCCTGGCGCAACATTTCCCATTTTTAATATATTTCGAGCACATTTTGAGACGTTTTTTCCTGCAAAATATACACTCATTTTAGCTTATGAATGTGCTCATAATATGAGAGCATTGATGCTCTCAAAAAAAAACTCATCCGGGAGGCCGTCGTTCTAGTATCTTTCACAACTTTACATAAAAGTAGGTACCATCTTTGACATGACGATATTAAATGACGGCAGCTTTCATAACCTTCTACGTTAAAATGAGAATAAATCTGAAGAATCTTAATTATTTCATATTTTAATAAGAATACTTACACTTTTTATATAGTATTACAAAAGAAATTAGAAGGTGTGCAAAGCATAAAACGAAAAAAGCGATATCATTGTTCAAGGGAATATCAGAATCTAATATTTGACAAATCGATCAAAAAATGATTCAAAAATAAATGTGGAATATATCCACTTTTGATCTCCATTTCACATGATGTTAAAGTTATAGCACCGCAGATTTGAATAGACTTATACCATAAATAGGATATGCTAATTCAAAGCTAAAATAAACTATTTCACCGAAATATAAGATCTTGACAGTTTATAGTAAAAGACCAA
>JAEPRC010000896.1:0-16634 GCA_016758945.1 Mucor plumbeus
ACATAATTTTAAAAGTGGCATGTATCAATATACCATATACTATTCCATAAATAAATACAGTATTATATTGTAGTTTTGGCGTTGCTCCAGTTGAGATAGTATTTGGGCACTTTTAATTTCCATCTTTGGGAGACCATTTTACTCGTCAGATTGTGGTGCCTTTTGTTGTGGATATGACAACTCCTTGACTGACCTGCTTCGTTGGTAACATTGTGTGTATCATCAACTAACTACCATTACCATGGATCGATTCCACGACTTCAAAGGCTTTTACCTGGTCATGGACAACGCACCAATTTACAAGGCAAAGAAAATTGAAACAAAAAATGTAGAACTTTGCTATCGTTATGTGTTATGTGTATATCCCTGAACTGAATCCTACTGAACAATTTTTGTCAAAGGTAAAGCATTTAATAAAACGATATTTACTAATGGAGCTGGAAACTTTTGCAATAAGTATAAAAGAAGATTGCCATATGGTAAATCACAAGGATTTTTAAGATTACGCCTGGTGCCCTATCTCTCATTTTGCTGACTGTCTCAAGAAGATGTCAATGTAGATAAGTTATTGTAGTTAAGCTTCCCCTTAATTGTACGTTTTTTTTTTTTTTTTTTTTTTTTATGTGAACTTTGAATACAATTTAATTTGTACGGATTTTTTCTTATGATTGACTTCAGTTCTGCTCCAATGATGCCCTGCCAATCTTCAACGACAAATAATGCGACATCAATATTATTTCCAAAAAATGCGATATATAACTCCAAAACGATTATACATATAAAAAGCGTACTTTTTATATTGGATAAGGTAACTGTGTTCCTGGGCCACTAGATTATCGAGGTATTTCTGGGACAAGATCGAATTCAAAAGATAGGAGTCTGTTGACACAAGCGAGGCTATAACCTGTAAAGAATATTTTCGACCCCTCTTTTCGACATACTTTGCGAGGTTGATGACTGAAATACAGTAGTTCAATTGCAGCTTTATATGCCTTTTATTTTTGTTTGCTCATATGTTACATATTTTAAAACAATAAACTATAAAAAAAAAAGATATTATGATAGCGGTTTTATTCAAGTTTTGCGTTTAAATATTAAGAGTTCAATAATTATTGTAATAACATAAAGATACCAAATTGAATTGGATTACTTCAAAATCCATAGGTATACAAGTAAACTATATTTAATTTAATAAGTTTGACAATCTAGAAAAGAAAGTAGGAAGATTATCTCTTTCAAATTCGATTTCTTCTTTCAAAAAATTAGGAAATGTTGATAATAGTCTGGAATCCCGTTGACGATCCAAAGAAGGGCTATAATAAACATATGCGTTTTTGCCTCTACCAATGGACAATGCAAATTGAAAAGCTACATATTAAAATCAATAGTGAGTTGTGTGTATTTGGAATCCTTTAAAAAAAAAAAAAAAAAAAAAAAAAAGAAAAACTTACTTCCGTTTTTTCCAGCAATTACGCATTTATATGCAGTAGTGCCATCGCCTTTCTTAATTTCTCGCACAATCACTCCCGTTAAATCTTCATATAGATCAACTACAAGTCGAGGTTCGTCAATTGTAGCTTTGGATTTCTCTTTCAACTCTGCATTTTTCTTCTCTAGTTCAGCTTGAAGTTGACTTACTATAAATATTTCATATGATTAGCAAATGCTTACTTGTTGTATTGGGTCAAATATTTACCCAATGCCTTAAGTTCGACAGTATCATCTTGTTGCTGATGATGATTGCTTGTTAACAGAGGTTCTATATCCTTGTCTTTACTTAAGAACTCTTCGACTTGATCTCGTAATGCAAGGTAACCTTCTTCTGTGGGTTGTCGCCATTCTGCAAAATTTTCCAATGCCTCTTCTTGTTTTGTAGTCCTTGCATGTAATAATTCGTCGTATTGCAAAGTTTTTTCTATCAATTGATTTTTATACTAGATATATGATTAAATTCAGCATATTAAAACACAAATCGTATAAAGAAAAAGCTACCAGTTGAATTAGTTCTTGCGCTTCACGTAACTCTTGATTATAAAGTCGATCATCTCGAGAAGTTGATGGAGCAAATAACTCATCTTTTCTATCCATTTCTATTGAATTGTATAGTTTAGGATCCTTGGCATGTGGGAAATCGTCGTCATTCAAAGTAACTCTTTTTCTGTTGAGTTCATTCCTATTATTGTTACCATCGTTATTAACATAACTAGAACTGGTTATAATATTTTCCTTGTGATTTGAAGAAGTTACAATTTCATTAAGTTGAACTGTTCTTCTTCGAGGAGGTGGCATTGTTTCAAATGAAGTATCTATCAATCTGAGTGAATCATTTGCAGTGCCTTGAGGAGGAGTATTCGTGTTTCTTATATCTTGGTGTATCTTTTTTGGTCTCGTTAAACTAATACGATTGGATGTAAGTCTTTTTCTAGGTAAACTCATTGCTTCTTGTTGTGCCATATCTCTGCTCATGATATCAAGAGTATTTTGTGTTGATGGTTCCCCTGCCATGGTTATTGAATTATTTGATTAAAGTTCAAAAAGGAAAAATTGTTTTCAACGCCAATAATCACGCTTGATCAGCGTACACCCTTCACTTCACCTTTGGGATTCTATTTCGGATTTTTGGAAAAACGCGGTCAATTAAATAAATAGAGGTTTTGACTACGCGATGGTGTCAACCTTTCTTTGTTTCTTTTAATAACTAAATCAACAATATTTAAAAATGACTATTACACATGAAGAATATCAATATCTTGATCTTATAAAGCGTATTATGGAAGAAGGAGAACATCGTGCCGATCGTACTGGTACTGGTACTGTAGCCATCTTTGCTCCACCTCAACTTAGATTCTCCTTGAAAGATGATATTTTTCCTCTTTTGACAACCAAGCGTGTGTTTTATAGAGGTGTCCTCGAGGAGTTACTTTGGTTTGTTCGTGGGGATACTAATTCAAAGCATTTAAGTGATCGCAATGTTAAAATCTGGGACGGTAATGGTTCTCGTGAGTATTTGGATAAACTTGGTTTGACACATCGCAAAGAAGGCGATTTAGGGCCAGTGTATGGTTTCCAATGGCGCCATTTTGGAGCAAAATACGTTGATTGTGATACAGATTATACAGGACAAGGTATTGATCAATTGCAAGAAGTAATTGATAAGATCAGGAATAACCCTGCCGATCGCCGTATCATTTTGAGTGCTTGGAATCCTGCTGACATCCCCATCATGGCTTTACCACCTTGTCATGCTTTCTGTCAATTCTACGTTAGTACTCCTCCTTCTGATGGTGGTCGTGCTAAATTATCATGTATTTTATATCAAAGATCTTGTGATATGGGTTTGGGTGTTCCATTTAATATTGCTAGCTATGCCCTTTTAACTCGTATGATTGCTCATGTTACTGATTTGGAACCTGGGGAATTCATCCATACAATGGGTGATACTCATGTTTACGTTGACCATTTAGATGCTCTCAAACAACAAATTGAGCGTGAACCAAGACCTTTCCCTACATTGAAAATTAATCGCAAGATTACTAATATTGATGATTTCAAATTTGAGGATTTTGTGCTTGAAAATTATAATCCCCATAATAAACTTGATATGAAAATGTCTGTTTAATCGCCGCATTTCATCATTCTCATTATATTTTATAGAATTATTTCACAATAAAAAAGCATATTGTTTACCAATCTTGTATTAACACATGGCTCATCATATTCTAATAGGCATTTTTATGCCAATTTTAGTTTTTTCTATACTATCGTATACCTGTTTTCATTACGTTTTCACTATTCAAGGTATGTGAGGATATATATCTTTATAAAGTATTCAATATTAATTGTAGGTCAATAAGCCTCTCGTCTTCCTACCGAGAAACCATGGTATACAAGCCTTAATTCAGGTATTTTATTAAATTACAGTTGATTATGTTTGGTAATATTAATTATAATAAAGTCTGTGCGTTGATTTTGTGCTTGCATAGCTTGATGTCTTATTTTATAATCATGTTGAAACCTGCAGTGAAACTTCCTTTAAAACAGGACGAAGACTTGGAAGCATTATCAGATACATTTCCATTCCCAAAGCACTATCACGCAGTAAAATCTATAGAAACTACAATTATTTCGCTATCATTATGCGGAGAGAAAGGTGATCCACTTTATTGCGAGCAATGTAAAACCGTAAAACCTGAGCGAACACATCATTGCAAAGAGTGTAACAGATGCGCACCTAAAATGGATCAGTAAGTGTTGGCTTGAATGTCTTAATTCTTATTCTAATCATTTGATATTTAGCCACTGTATTTGGTACGATAAGAATTATATTTATAACGAGTTTTTTGCTGACAAGACTCAAATAGGATCAACGGATGTGTCGATGACAGTAATTACAGATACTTCTTTATGTTTGTATTTTATGTAGCAGCTTATTCAATTTGGGTAGAAATAAACATTGCTCCATTATTACTCCAAAAGATTAAACAGCAGATTGGAGGAGCTATTACCTTGGACTTTTGCTGGAGAGCTTACAAGATATACCTTGCTTCCATTTATTATTTATGGAAAAACGTTGGCTGGATGCTCATAAACCGTAAATGGATACCTCTTTTAACAGGTGTACAAGGTTTAGGGCTAGATGGTATTAGTTTTCACTGGTATAGCGTCACTGTTTTGTAAGTTTTTCTGCACCATGACAACTTGTATATCAAACTAAAGTTAAATGTAACTAGAGGCTTCTTGTTTGGCTTGACATTGTTTGGCTTCACTGGGGTTCATTTTTACTACATTATCAAGAATAAAACCAGTATAGAACACATTTCTAATAGACCCTCCTACATTCGTGCTGATTACGATAAAACTGGAGAAAATTACGAGGTTATTTCATTTGGTAAAACTAATATGTATGATCAGGGTTTCTACTATAACTGGCGCTCAGTAATGGGACCAAACCCTTTTATTTGTCTCTGTAAAGTACTAAAATGTAATACAAATTAAGGTTTACTCATAATTTCTCTTTTTTATAGTGCCATATCCTATCCTTCATACAAGCAAAGATTCATTTGACAAAACTCATTTTTATAACAAAAAGTTCATTGCCGATATCATACATCTTGCCTCTATGCAACGACTACACAGACTCGACGCAAAGTAATTGAGCACTGATGTACGTATTACATACACATAATCATTGCTAGAATATAGACATTTTCTTTATAAACTTGATATATTCTACATTTTGTATACTTTATGTCTTATATTTTTTCAATGACAAACCCGTCAATCTATTGTTATAAGTTGATTCTAATTTAGTGAAATAGATTTTCTGCTTATTGTTAAAATCGGGAAAGTGTTTTCAACAAAGGCTAATTTTGTTAACTTAACGTTAGTAAAATGATTTAGTGGTTCATTTTAGCCTGACACTAATGTTGCAGTTTTGCCATTTCTTTCGACAAAAATACACACAAAAATCAAAGCTCAAAGGGTTTCTTTTTTTTAAAAAAAAAAAACTAGAGGTAAGGCCAATGTATAGAACTTATTGATTTGAAAGTTTAATCATTGGTTCTTGTTTTCAGAGCAGCTTGCATTTTGACGAGATATGGCAATATAGAACTTTGCTGATCTAATACATTCAACACATCTGTGTATTCAATCTAACCTTCAATGCTTTTGGGAGAGAAATTAATTTATTTATTAAATACAAGAGCTACTAAAGATTCATCTTCTGAAAAATTGAATGAAGAATTTTTAAATGTATAAACTGCAAACCAAGTTAAATCAATTGCTATGTGGCTAATTGAGCTGTTAATAATTTGTAATATACATGTATAAGCCGAGTGTATATCAAAATAGCGGACTTATACCTGTTAATTTAGCTTGTTGGAATTTTGAGCTGTTTCGGTCGACTAAACCCAAATCAATAGAAACAAGCCAAATGTCTGGTCGTTTTTATCGTTCAAAAATAAACCATCGAGACTTTTGTATATATATATATATAGCATCGCAATGTGTACTGCATATAAAGCTTTTATTCTCACTATCTCGCTTGATTCCAGTCGCATTAACGATGGAGCAACCATTTAATATATTTAGGACTTTAAAAACAAATACAGCACTATGGGAAAAACGTAAAAATGTCAATTTTAAAATTTGCAGTTATTTATTCTTTTACGTAAAATTATTATAAAGTTTTATCTTCCCAATATAATCTTAATATAAAACAGTTTTTGCAGCTAATATTATAGTAGTTTTTTCAGAAAAGTTGTAGTTTATACCTCATTTTACACCTTTTTTCCCGTAGTGCAGCACAAATCTCATCATTGACCAAATTAATTGAAAAAAATTGAGGACCAAAATTGATGCATTAATTTTTTATAATCACAAAATATATCCTATAAATAGCAACTTTGTCATTTTTGTTTCGACAAAAAATGTGGAGATAATCAAAATAGTAGTTTCCCATTACAGCTTGGAGCCTATACCAACTGAGTTCCAAAATCGATTTGACAAATTGATCCAAAAATGATCCAAAAATGATCCAAAATACAAAATTTTTCAATAACTCATGAACTGCAAAGCAAGTCAAAGCAGTGAACAAAATAAATTTTATACAGATTAAAATTTTGCACTTGACCAAACAATATTTGAATAAATGTTTCACATTAAATTTTGCATACAAGCCAATTAAAGTTTTAACGATTTTTCGAAGATATACATCACTTTTTACAAAACTATTTCTGCGTTAAATACCTGATCAAATTTACAATAAAATTATCTATCGATGTAGCTATTGTTGAACGTTTTGGCTACATTTTTCGTAGAGAAAACAATATTTTTGTCAATTTTTTTTCAATTCCAAAATTTAGAACGAGAGTACACCCGTATTTTTTGGGAGCAAAATCGACGATAATATTCTTTTTTTATAGGTTTTTGAGAATATATCTACGAAAAATTACTATTTTAAAAATACTTTAAATAGGTATAATTGAACTTAGTAAGCTCTATAGCAGGAACAAAAAATAAGTGCTGCTCAATTTAATAAATATTTTGAAATCTATTGCAAAAAATGCCAAAAAATGCCAAAAAATGACAAACAGCAAAAAAAAAAAAAAAAAAAAAAAGTGCTCAAATTTTTTTTATATTCGCATATGCTATAGAGCTTTTTAAAATAAGTGAATTTTATTATTACAAAGTAGTAGTATAAGTTAATATTTTGTAGAAATATAAGAGCTTAAAGTTTTTAATTTTCTAAAGTGAAATGCGTGTAAAAATCTGAAACATTAGCATTGAAAAGTTATAACAACTGCAAAAATAAGATATTTTTGAATAACTATTGTCGAATTAAGCTTGAAAATCTCAGGTACATTAGCATATAAGGGTTTTTTGTGGTTATTTAGTGAGAAAAAAAGTACATTAGGGATGAAGAGCGAGACCCAGTTTTAAGGGAAAAGCAGTAAGTTTTACCTGTTTTTGAGTTTTTGGTAGGATGTAAATAAAATAAACTTAAGAATAATTAGCATAATGCGATTAATTTGTATCTATCTAACAGATTTTAGGGTATATATAATAAAAAGTGCTTAATACGAGGTTGGTTACAGAAATGAAACACTTTCCTAAGGCTGAAGATTGAAAACTGTAAAATGTAATATGAGAAATACAGTTATAACTCTTCTAGGTTTATTGAAGATAGTTTAGAAGTAAAGAAAAATCCAAAAAGATTCCTTAAATGTATTTGGTATTTATAGTAAGTATTAAATGTTACTATAGCAAATTACTAATGGAATAATTTATCCACAATTAAGTTATTATTAAGCACGTAGGAAAGGTTTATGACCCTTAAATTTTTTTTAAATATTATTAAATTATACAATTTGACATGATTCAACCTTAGATTCTCATCTAAGATTTACTTATTAAATTTAATGCGGTGAAAGACCAGTAGTATTTGACTGTAGTTAATATACATATTCAAGACACTGTACTCTATAGAGCTTCTAAATTGTTACAGTACTTCCGTTACCGAAAACGATTCTTAAAATTAGCGCTTTTCTCAAGACTCAATTAATAAATATACTAAAACTCTCTTTTACCCAAGATAAAATTACTCAAGAGGTTCAAACAAAAATTATTAGATAGTTTCAATTCAAAGACATTTGTCAAAAATGTTCGTATAATGTTGACTTATGTCTAAGGGAGCGGGGGCTCTTATTTCATTAGATACATCGGTTACTTTCGTTTTAAGCTATTCATCACCACTGAAATTTACTTTTTTTTGACATAGGATGCAATTGTAGACCAAAAGTCCTCAATTGGATTTAGCTCAGGCAAATATTAAGGGAGACATTCTCTTGCCTCTTCTATTTTAAATTATTTTGACAATGCCACCAGCGGTGTGTATTGGGGCATTGTCTATGAAAATGTAAAATCTCTTCATCTTGGGGTACTGGTTTATAAAGTTTATTGTTTTTTTTTTTTTTTTTTTTTTTTTTTTTTTTTTTTTTTTTTTTTTTTTTTTGCAGTAAGAACATGTAATAGCCGGTAACAGTACCTTTGACACTAGCTTTTTTGAGCGATGATTGCTTTCTTTTACTAGATCCTTTGGCGTTAATCCTCTTCGGCTTCAAATTGGGCAACCTGATATTGATATATACTACACCCTTGACAGAAATTGTCCCTAAAATGGTGTGAAACACTGCACGAGTTGTTGGTGTTGTTACAATTGCTGAAGTACCCTCTGCAGATCTTGCTACTGAAGGTCTTATATTGATATCAAAAGCAAACTCGTCCACAAAAGCGCAATTGCTCAAACAATCCATGTCTGTCTGAGTCCACTTCTCGACCCACTATTTCCTCTTGATCAGTATTTCTTCAAATTTTCTGGATACAGGACGACGAGTTATCCGCTTGGTCGTCAAGTTGCGTTCATTTTTTATTATTAAAGTACCTACCTAGAACTCTTTTAAACTAAATCCCTCGAATGCTGCGGTAAGGCTATCGACGACATCATTTATTGTTGCCTGAGGTTGCTCATTGAAAAGATTGAGCTAGAAACGTTTATGCTCTTCCTACAGTTGAGATTCAGCGCGATCGATTATTGATTCCCACTCGTTCTATAGCTGGTTTTGCCTTCAAAAACTTGAATTTGATCAAATATAAGACGAGCGCCTTCTGCTCATTTGAATAAACGTTGTATGTCTTTCTTGAACGAGCAATGTTACTTTCCAATTCTGCCATGACAGCATCCACTTTTCTGGATTATTAGTACTTGGTTGATAAATCAGTTGGTGTGTACGCCATTGCTATAGCAAATTAAGGGTTGGTGTTTTATATGGATTGTCAGCTTCTTCATTACATACCCCTCCAAACCCATCTTCTGTGAAAAATTTCAAACTTGTTAAAGGCCATTGTACAATAAAGGAACGAACAGTTTCAAATCTTTCTGGAGCTTACTTTAACTATGTGTTCCCCCTTTCAAAAGAATGTGTATCTATTTTTTTCTTTCGATAAGCTTATTTAAATCAGGCAAAATTGGTTTATATCCTTCAGAAGTTTCAAAATAAACATAAATATTGATGTAAAAAAAAAAAAAAAAAAAAAAAAAAAAAAAAGTGCATAGTTTACCATCGTTTTTTTTTTATACAATAATGTCATTTGGAGATCGCGATTCTTGGGGGAGGTGTGGGGATCAAAAGGTTACTATTAATATTCCTCGAAGAGCGAAAGCAACTGATTACACGCCTATAATTGTATTTACTGGACGATGCATGCTAAAAAAAGTATTATAGTAATAACTTTAACTTAGTACTCATCAACTTCGTTGGGAAGAGTATAACAAACAATAGATACAAATTATTTATTAAATATTTCTTACAAGACGAACTGTACATCGCTTTAGTGAAGGACAAATTTACCGTAGCGAAACGTCAAAAAATATCCGAAGGCGGCGGTGCAATACAGCTCGTTTTATGTAAGATTCTATAAAAGATAATCATGAAATGTTATTTAATTGTTATTAAACTCCAAATAATCAGTTCAATTTTCATCTACGAACAACATGAAAAGACCAATCGAAATATGACTAAAATGCTTGTAAACAAAGGCGCAAACTACAATCACGTAAAAAAAAAAAAAAAAAGAGAAAAACATATTCAATTGTTTAAATGCAAATTTAGTAAAAAGTATACAAGAATATTATATCCAATCCTTCATTTTTAAAACAATTAGTTTTTACTTACGGAAGAAACCAGGCTGTCTACTTCCAAACCCCTAGCCCGTTCGTCATAAGCTTTGACATTGCTGAAGAATATCTATCAAAAGACTATAAAATTTTCTCAACCCATCCTTGTTATTACTACGATACTGCTGAAAGAAGAATTCCTAAGGAAATCGAAACATTCTCGTAGATTATGACACAGAACAAGAAAGAAAGAGAGCGTAGAAAAAAAATAAACTTGTATAGAGCTTCGTTTGCCCTGCCTTCTATCACTATAATCACCATCTTATCTTGCATGCCTGTAGCATTGTTATGTTGAATTTTATTGGTGGTTAGTCATATTTTGGAAGGCGGTTTTCTCAATTATAATCAGCTTTTTTTTTTATTTTATTTTTTTGCAAATGTCATCAAATAACATTTAATGCTACTTTAAAGTTTTTATTAAAAATTCAGTGACTGAACGCATCGATTTTTGAAATAAAGCAAATTGCAGCGATTATAATGTTAAATGAATGCTGGAATAATTCGTTTCATGAATATAGTACAGCATTAAAGACCAAATGTAAGTAGATTAATGCAAACTGTTCAGACTCAGGCTTGCTTTCAACTCGTCTCCAATTTCCAGGATTGCAAGTTTCATAAATGCTTCAATACTTGTGTTTCTACAGAAAATCTTTGCTACGTGGCGGATTTAATTATTTGGCTTCGTTGACTGGAATGAAGCTAGTAAAACAGATCAATCTTTTGCAATGATGCTCATAAATTATTCGTATTTTTATACGCTTTTTTTCTTGCATGTATATATACTTCCTCTTTCTTGTTCTCTCCCCCTTCTTTTTTCTTTTCCTTTTTTCTCAAATTTATCCCATCTAGATTAATTTATCAATTATGATCAATATTCAAGAAAAGCAAGATTTGAACGCATGGCCCAGCGATTGTTTTGAAAAAGAAAAATTTAATGTGGTTGAATTTTACCACAAAATCTTATGGGCTAGTCAACACCAACAACAAGAATATCAGCGTTATGAAGATCAAAACAAAATAGCGTGGAAAAGAGTTACATTTTCATTAGACCCTCCAGAAGTATATGAATATGAGCCTGAATACACAAAAGCAACAACAAGCTTCTTTCCTGATTACTTTAAACGTAAATTTCATAATTTAGAAAATGAACAATATTCAACTAGAAAAATACAGCACCAATCATCGATACCACTAGATGAAAAGGATTTCAAAGATGTAACTATAGTAAGAGTTCGTTCTATAACGGATTTTAATCCTGTACCAAACCAGCAATACAAGCAACAACAACAGCAACAGCAAGTCCCACCTTATTATGAATCGATGCAAGCATTTGACTCATCTTTTATGCACATAGACATGTCTTTTGAAAGGGAACAGCAAGAAGAAATGTATACCGTATCTTGTTCTTCTTCTGCTGTAATGGATGAATCTATCATATCGTCTCCTCCTCCATCGTATAATGAAGAGTGTGTCATAAAAAGAAAAATGAGTTTAACTAGTGGTCTAAAAAGAAAAATATCAATGAAGTTTTGGTCATCAAATAGCAACGACACAGGTGGCAATTCTTCTTCTTCTTGCTCAAATACAACAGAAGAAAAAGGACTCGTTAGAACATTACGAAAAATTAAATCTTCGCCCCGGTTAATGATTCAAAGGAGGGCTTCTGTAGTATCCCTGCGCAAAAAGGCGTCGTTTTTAGGTGCATGATATGAACATTCCCAAAAATCTATTTTTCATTCACTGTACATATGGTATATCACTTTATATTATGTATTTTATTTTGATTAAAAACAAAACCAATGCTCAAAAGTGCGTTACCATGAGAGTTAATGTTATATTACAATATATATTCAATAAATTCATATATACATAATTATTTACTGCTATAAATACCAAAAAAAAAGGGGGAGGGAGAGTTATATTCATTGAGAAAAAAATCATGGAGAATAATACATCATTTCACATACATAGTATATGAATTAACTACAGTAATTTATATGATTTGTTGACATTTTTCCCTTAACTGTATTGTATGCATATATTTATACCTAAAGGCTGTTCTAGGCCAAATCTAATTTATAGTATACATGTTACATAAATGAAAAAAAAAAAAAAAAAAAAAAAAAAAAAAAAAAAACATCGGCTCATATTTTGTATAGTCTACAGAGTTTGTCCGGTAGATTAAATCAGGGCAAGAATAAGAGATTCAGCGATTACTATCACATGAAACATTTGCGATTATCGAAATATATCTGAGCAGCCAATTATAATGAACATTTATATTATCAGGAACTAAAATATCAAATACCATAGGTTTGAAGAGATTGACGCCATATTTGACGAGTCTTTCGTATACATTATTATTTAGAAAAAAGTATAAGTATTCCCTTCAACTGTTCTTTTTATCGTAACCTTACCCACTTTTCTTATTCTTATTCTACAAATTTCATTTCAACCATGAGCGAAGAACACCAATTCCAATTTGACACACTTCAATTGCACGCAGGTCAGACCCCTGACCCTGCTACTAATGCCCGTGCAGTTCCAATTTATGCTACTTCGTCCTTTGTTTTTAATGATGCTGACCATGGAGCTGATTTATTTGCTCTTCGTCAATCTGGTAATGTTTATTCTCGGTAATGTAATACTCTAAAAAAAAATAGAGTAAATTCAATTAACGTGTATTCAAATTTAGCATGATGAACCCTACCAACGATGTTCTCGAGAAACGTATCGCTGCTCTTGAAGGCGGTGCTGCTGCAGTCTTGACATCTTCTGGTCAAGCTGCCCAATTTACTGCAATTACTACTATCGCTAGTGCCGGTGATAATATTGTATCCAGTGCTTCCTTATATGGTGGTACCTATATTCAGTTAAAGGTTTTATTACCTCGTCTTGGTATCAATGTCAAATTTGTACCTAACGATGACCCTGAAGAATTCCAAAAGGCTATTGATGACAAGACCAAGGCCGTCTATGTTGAAAGTCTTGGTAACCCTAGTTTCAGTATCCCTGATTTTGAAGGTATTGCAAAGGTTGCGCATGATAATGGTGTTCCTTTAATTGTCGACAAGTAAGTTTTTTTTTTGCTGAATACATTGCCATACATTTTTAACCGGGGTTTCTACGTGTATAGTACCTTTGGCGCTGGTGGCTATTTGATTCGACCTATTGAACATGGTGCTGATATTGTTGTTCATTCTGCAACAAAATGGATTGGAGGGTAAAGTATACGGTTCTTCGTGAATAAAAAGCGGGCATTAATATTAGTTGTAGTCATGGTACAACAATTGGGGGTGTTATGATTGACTCTGGCAAGTTTAATTGGGCTAATGGCAGATTCCCCGAATTTACTGAACCTTCAGAGGGTTATCATGGTATGGTCTTTACGGAGGCATTTGGAAATGTAGCTTTTGCTGGCCGTTTCCGTACTGAAGGTATTCGTGACATTGGTGCATGTCAAAATCCTTTTGCTTCATTTTTGTTATTACAAGGCGTTGAGACATTATCTTTAAGAGTAGACCGCACTGTGGCTAATGCTCTCGAATTAGCTCGTTGGTTAGAAAACAGAGACGATGTTAACTGGGTTTCTTATCCTGGTCTGGAATCGCATCCTCACCATGAACGTGCCAAGAAATACATGAAGCGTGGTTTTGGTGGTGTTTTGGCATTTGGTGTCAAGGGTGATTCTAAGCTCTTTATCAACAATATGAAGTTGACCTCTCATTTAGCTAATGTTGGTGATGCCAAAACATTGGCTATTTGCCCTGCTTTAACTACCCATCAACAACTGAGCGATAAAGAGCAAGCTGCTGCTGGTGTCACAAAAGATATGGTTCGTGTTTCTGTTGGTATTGAGCATATCGATGATATTAAGTGGGACTTTGATCAAGCCCTTAAGAAGGCTTCTTCTTCTGCTTAAGCTAATTTGTTTACTACTCTCTCCATTGTCGTCCTTCTTCCGTCATTACATTGATTTTTTATAACTGTAACATTACTCATATCTTAATAAATAATAATTTAATAACGAGTAATTTCATCTCCTAGTGCTGGTAATTCATTACATATTTATACTAGAATTTTTAGCAGCATTTAAAAAATTGTTGTGTTCTTATTTTTAATAAACATTTTACTCTAAAATGGGAGTCTTACCTAAGCCGATAGATTATATATTCAAAAAAAAAAAAAAAAAAAAAAAAAAAAAAAAAAAAAAGTTTTTGATTTGAAAGGGCTTTCTAATTTTTGAACTATGTATTCCGTCATAGAATCTTTTCTGTAGTTTATAATTTTAATCATGTACTTTAAAAATAAAAGAAAACTAATAAATAAGTGACATTCAGAAATTCAAGACACTTGTTACCGTATTTCATGCCATAGATCTCGTTTTTAAGGTTTTCAATCTTCAAATCGAAACGACCACTTTCTCTAATGACTAACTTGATATTAAACAGTTTTATGATATACTTCAGGCACTATTAAATAGATATAAATTGTTCGAATTATGTTGCCTATTCCTGAATCTAATTTATACATTACAAAAAACCCAAAATACCCGAAATTCGTTGCTTTTTTTCTTAAAAACTAGGTCTCACTTTTCATCCCTACTCAACTTTATTTTTTACTAGAGAACATCAAAACTTCGTTATATCGCAATATACATGAGATGCTAGACTTTAATCTAGAAATACTTGTCCCAAAATTTCCTAGTTTTTGCAGTTGGTATAACGTTTTCAGTACTAATGTTTCAGATTATTACAGGTGTTTTGCTGCTTAAATTTAAAGCTTTGAGCCTCAATACCTCTACCGAAGACTAAGCTACATTAACGGCTTTTAACAATAAAGCTTACTTGTTTATATTGCTTTATAACATATTTCAGTATAAAGAGATTCTGAACGCCTTTTTTTTTTTCTTTTTTAGCATTTTTTGTAGTAAAATTCAGAATATTTATTGAATTGAGCAACAAATATTTTTTTATTCATGTCGTAGATCCAGTTAAACCTTGTCGGATGAGATTTATGTTTTCTAAAAGTATTGGGTTTTCGTAGAGATATTCTGAAAAATGTGTAAAAAAGAACATCACCTGTTTTACTCTCAAAAAAGGCCAGTATACCCTCGTTCCAAATTTTGAATTAGAAAAAAATTTGACAAAAATCTTGTTTTTTTTACGAAAAATTTAGCCAAAAAGTTCATCTATAGCTCAATCAATATATATTTTTGTTACTCATCTTACTAAATATTCAACTTTAAAGCATATTTATAAAAAGTGATGTGTATTTTTAAAAAACCTTTGCAATTTCAATTGGTTTTTACGCAAAATTTAATGCGAAACATTTGTCTAAATTTGAACTAGATACAGTCGGGCCTCAATTTAAGGAGTACCTGTGGTTTCTTTCAAAAAGTCCCTTATATCGAGGATCTCCCTTAAATCAAATTTAAAACACAGATTAACTTCAGTTTTAAGAAAGGAATAAAAATATTTTAGATAATAATGAAATTGACGATATGGAGGAAACAAAACACTATGGGAAAAAATGCGAAATTGGCAGTTTTAAAATTTGCAGTTATATATTTTTTACGTAAAACTATTATAACGTTTTATCTTCCCAATAACATCTTCACGCAAAACAGTTTCTGCAGCGATTGTCATAGTAATTTTTTCAGAAAAGTTGTGATTCATATCTCATTTTACACCTTTTTTCCCGTGGTAAAAGATGACATTCCTATAAATGAAGAAAAAATTCTTGAAAGTTTAGGTTATGTTACTTCAAACTTTGTTGCTACAATGATGAAAACTTCAAAGTACTTAAAGGTATGATAGGTTTCTACTTACGATATAAAAAAAAACCGTAATAGAAAGTAGGTGTAATTAAATCACATTAAATAGATTTTTCTCAATAGGTTAGAAATATTTTCAGTGTTTACATTCATAAAAAAATTTTGTACCTAAAACTGTTTGCTTTTTAATTTTGGGGCCAATAAAATTATAATTAAATAAGAAATGATATGCGGAAAGATAAATTTTTCTTAAATATAAACTCGAAATAAGGGATTTTAAGCTGTAAAACTTGTTCATCAGTCTTCGGCGGATACAAAAACCTCCTTCTTTATATCGAGATTACTGTAATATTGAGGGGCCTTATATCGAGGTTTGACTGTACATACAGAATTAAAAAAATGAGCAAAAAACCTTTAATACCCAAGTTTAATTTACTTTGTAGTTCGGGTGTTATTAGACAATTTCTTTTTTTTTGAATCTTTTTTTGATTAATTTGTCACACCACAGGAAAAAAGGTGTAAAATGAGATATAAACTACAGCCAAACCTCGATATAAGGTCCCTCAATATAACAGAAATCTTGATATAAAGAAGGTTTTTGTATCCGCCGAAGACTGGTGGACA
>JAEPRC010000897.1:0-16612 GCA_016758945.1 Mucor plumbeus
TAGTCCCATAGTAGCATGATGATAACCGCATGGAATGTAGCATTGTATGATTTGCATGTCAAACATCATGGTTTGACAAATACTCTAAACTGGTAATTCGGTAATTCCTAATTCTGATAGATCACTTGTTTTGAAATATTACTTTTTGATATTGTTTTAAAATTGCGAGAGTTATCAACTAAAAAGTAGATTTTATGGCATTTTTTGCGGTGTTTTAAGATACAGTCGGCATAAAACGGAGTTTGATAATTTAGGCCTCGTAATTTGAGCTTGACATGTAGTAAATTTATTTTTTGAAGGGATTTTTTGGTACAGCCTTTGGGGCAACATTGTAAAAAAGTATTCTAACACAAGCAGTTATTTAATATAATACATCTATCATATTTATTTTTATAACTAAAGTGCAAAACTTGCAAGTTATATACTATTTTTCCACTGAGAGCGTCGAAAAAAAGGTTATAGTGATATAATATTTAATAAATACATGGCTCAGGTTTTAGCTTTTATGTGTCATTTAGCATTCGGTAATAAAATTTGAGCAACAAATTGGGTACCTTAATGCTTGCTGCACCAACTGAAGCCAGTAAACACGCTAGCTTTCAAATATGAATCTAAATGAGTTCCCGTTTCAGTGGTAGGTATGTCTAGGGTTTATCCACAAAATTGGAAAATTTCAGTCTTCCCAAGTCCTTGTAAGGATGAGGATATAGTAGCACCCGCTTTTTTCATCTAGTTTGTATGGGCTGTTTTAGATATTTTTAGAGGATTTTATAAAATCAAGTAATGTGTTTTGAAATTAAATTTTGAAATTGTGCTTAGTGGGCAGAAAATTACGAATAATACATTTTGACTTCATTAGCTTACAGCTGCTTTTGAGGGATCTTAACACAAGTTTCAAAACCAAAATCTCTCTTCCTTACTTCATTTGCTTAAAAAAAAATAAATCAACTGGAAAAATGTTCAGAATCAATGAGTATTGATCCAAATGGACTTCAAATTTCAGAATTTACTGTATACTACAGTTGTAACATTATCCAGGATTAAATCTTAGACTCTTATTGATTTGCTGGTTAAATTGTAGGAACCAAGTACCTACTTTTTCCAAGCAGCGGGCTCTGTGACTCATAGACCATTTCAGGTTAGGAATAGCCCTAAATCAGACAAAAACAAGCAAATATGGCAATGACAATTACGACCGAAGATGTAGTAAAATGCATTTGCCACTTGCTTTTTTCAAATCCCCCTTTAAATATTAACATTGATTCACTCAACTGTACGTAATAAGGATTACGAAGGAAAAATAAAAAATTGCAAAATTTTGTTTTGTTAAAAGAGTTATTTTATTAGGTGGCCAACATTAATACCATATCCAGATATCATATTTAACAATTAATGTTGGTGTTGAAGAAAAATACGTATACATGAATTATAGTTTGAATGCTCTTTATTATATTACGAAGACATGGAGAAATAAGTATTCATCAAATAGAGCTAGGATGATATAAGCTGTATGGAATGAATATCACGATAATAAAAACTGCCAGGTATATACTGTTCTCAATTCTATACTTTATGTACTAATCGTATGGTCATAATCAATGGTAGGGATAACGGAGCTCATGAATTTCAAGAAAATAATCAAATATCTATTGCATTGGTTAGTACATCTCCGTTACACCAGCAATCGCAATGAAAACTTACTGATCTACACGTATACCAGAGTCTTCTTCGTTACTGCCCTCATTTCCTCCTAAACCAGCAGATTTACCATCACCCATTCTTTCAATGATTTTCTTCATTACTTCAGCATGTTTACAAGGATGAATCGATGCCAAACTAAGAGCCAAATGTGGGTGTGTTTCGATAGTCACTGTCTTTTTAACATAATCAGGAGATACATCCTCGAATACCTGAGTTGATGTTAAAGGACGACGCTCTTCATCATATCCAAATAACCAAATACGGGGGGTTTGATAGTATTTATCATACGTAATGAAGACATCATAGGTTCGAACCTGTAATACTTTGTCACTATAGGTACATTATTAACTTAGTTATATTTATATATGTATAGTAGATATTGCCCTTACTTGCTATTTTTTACATTAATTTCAACAGACTACATGAAAGATTTATGAGTAAATTTGCCCCCTCTTTTTTTTTTAGTACGTATTACACATTGCAACTCACAGGATCATTTTCTTCTTCCACTTGATCATCCATATCAGGAATATCATCCATGTCAGGTATGTCATCAAGATCTGGAATATCCTCGACATTTAATTTTTCTAAACCTTTCTTAATCTCTGCCTCTTCCTCTTCTTCAGTCATGATAGTTTGAGCAATTTCGTCCATTGTCTTTGTAACCCTAGTACTATGAGTAAACATCCAATCATCATCATCGCCAATTTCATCTTTCACTTGAGTTTCTGAATCATCCTCGGTATATTCCATTTGACGAGCTCGTCTAATACATGGTACTATGTAATTTTATAGTTATAAAAACTGTTTATGCTTATACTTGGATCAAGTTTTTCTTTTTACCATTGCGAGTGACCAAAAACTGCTTGTCGCTGGGTAAGTAATCTCTCTTTTTATCCTCAAACCCTGCTTCCCTGTAAGGTTTTATAAGTAAAGTTTCCTTTTCATAATAATATTTTAATTTACCATTGCCATGTAGGACACTTGTAAACCAAGAATTCCCCAGCAGCTACAAACTACACAACAAGAAATTAGGGTACATACTTAAAATTAGCTGCACAAGAAAAAAAAAAATACCTCTTCAGGCGTTAGACAACCAGTTTCTTTGAATTTAGAATTTTTCAAGACAGGTGCAAGGTAATCTCTGACTTTTTGAAAATTAGAAAACACTTTATTATAGGCATCTTGTACGGACATGTTTTTTAATTTATGAATTTATCAAATGAAAAAAGAAAAGAAAGGTAAAACAAGTTGTAATCATGTTGATAAAATAGAGAGGCATTGCTGCGAGAAGCTGACTAGATTTACGCGTCAGCTGAGACCTATAGTAAATTATTTTGGTGTTACAATGCAAAAAAGAAAAAAGAATGCGATTTTGATCAACTTGATTGAGATACTACAAAAAGAGTAGAATGATTATTACCAGCAATATTATTAAATGTCAAAATAAATTAAATAAGTTTTTCTTTTTTTTTTTCTTTCTTTTTTTTTTTTTTTTTTTTTTTTTTTTTTTTTCGTACATGACATTGTTATCGATATTCTTGATCTGGTACGGAAAATGTGACATACTGAAAATGTTTATTACATATCAATCTATAAATGACATGTAGGCACTAATAGAATGGTTTTATAATATTGAAATGCCTAGATTTTAGCATAAATAAAGACCGCGTAGAATTTCATGGGTTATTTTGGTTTTAGTTCTTATATATTACATATATATATATATAAAGCTTGTTTGCCCGGCATTTTAAAAAGAGGGATAATAACATAATTATGAGATAAGTGTTTGTCCAAATGTAACGTTAAACAAGATTCCAAAATCCAACAACAAAAAATAAGTGGGGATCAATTAGGATCAATGCTTTGATTTATACTACACCAGCCGCCCCAAATAAGGTCATTGTACTCAAAAGAAATACATGTTTCATGCTAGACATCTCATTCAACATCAAGAATCTTGGGTTTATCTGGGAGTTTCTTGGTTGTAACAAACATTAGAACCCCGGAGACTCCAATGGAAAAAGGAAAAAAAACAAGCATAACCTCCCAAAAGATATAAAAAGTAAGGCAATAATTTTATAATCTTTTCTTTTTCAACTTTTTTTTTTTTATTGTAAAAAAAAATCTTAACATGGTCAATATTCAAACTATCTCTACTGAACCTTTTGAAGGTCAAAAGCCCGGTACCTCTGGTCTCAGAAAGCGTGTCAAGGTATTTCAACAAAAGAATTATACCGAAAATTTCATCCAAGCTATGCTTGAGGCTATTCCTGAAGCTGATGGTGGTGCTAAAAATGCTACTATTGTTGTTGGCGGTGATGGTCGTTATTATTCTGATGAAGTTCTCCAAGTTATTGTCAAATGTAGTTTGGGCCAAGGTGTAAGTACATGATATATATATGTATATATATATATATGCAAATCTCAATCAATTAATAACGCGTTATGATTAATAGGTTTCTAAATTAATCGTTGGTCGCAATGGTATTGTTTCTACTCCTGCTGCCTCTAATATTATTCGTAAACATAAGGCTACTGGCGGTATTCTCTTGACCGCTTCTCATAATCCTGGTGGACCCGAAAATGATTTTGGTATCAAATACAATTGTTCCAATGGTGGCCCTGCTCCTGAATCTGTTACCAACAAGATTTATGAAATCTCAAAAAATATTAAAGAACTCAAGCTTGGTGAAGCACCTAAGATTGATTTTTCCAAGTTGGGTACTCAACAGGTTGGTAATTTGACTATTGAAATCATTGATGGTGTGGACGATTATGTCGAATTGATGAAGGAAATCTTTGATTTTGATGCTATCAAATCCTTCTTTGAAAACAACAAAGATTTTAAAATGTTATTTGATGGTATGAATGGTGTTACTGGCCCTTATGGTTATCGTCTTTTTGTTGAAGAATTTGGTCTTCCCGAATCTAGTGTTATGCGTTGTGTTCCCAAGCCTGATTTCGGCGGCGCTCATCCCGATCCCAACTTGACTTATGCTCATGACTTGGTTGAAGCTGTTGAGAAACAAGGCCTTGATTTTGGTGCTGCTTCTGATGGTGATGGTGATCGTAACATGATCATTGGTAAGAAGGCTTTCGTTACTCCTTCTGATAGTGTTGCTATTATTGCTCATTATGCCAAGGAAGCTATTCCTTATTTCAAGAAGAACGGTGTCAATGGGTTAGCTCGTTCTATGCCTACTTCTCAAGCCATTGATTTGGTTGCCAAAAAGATGGGTGTTGAAAACTTTGAAGTACCTACTGGTTGGAAGTTCTTTGGTAATTTGATGGATGCTGGTCGTTGTTCTATTTGTGGTGAAGAATCTTTCGGTACTGGTTCTGATCATATTCGTGAGAAGGATGGTCTCTGGGCTGTTTTAGGTAAGGTTAACTGAAGATGAATACTTTTGTTTATGTAATACTGACATTAAAATTGTAATTTTAAAATAGCTTGGTTGAGCATCATTGCTTATGTAAACAAGGAAAAGAAATCTGGTGTTCAAGATATTCTTCAAGCCCATTATAAGGTTTATGGCCGTAACTTCTTTTCTAGATATGATTATGAGGAAGTTGATGGTGAACGTGCTGAAGATATGGTAAAACGTCTTCGTGATCAAATTTCCAAGAAGGAATTAGAAAACAAAATTGTTGGTGGATTTACCATTGATAAGGCTGACGATTTCGAATATTTGGACCCTATTGATGGTAGTGTTTCCAAAAACCAAGGTATTCGTATTATCTTTAAGGATGGTTCTCGTATTATTATTCGTTTATCTGGTACTGGGTCTCAAGGTGCCACTGTTCGTCTCTATGTTGAAAAGTATTCTAGCAATGCTGCCGAATACGCTGACGATGCTCAAGTTGGTTTGAAGCCTTTGATTGATGTTGCTTTGGAATTATCAGAACTTGAAAAGTTCACTGGTCGCAAGGAACCCACTGTCATTACCTAAATTACTCATCTTCATAAAATCTATAATATATTCCCTGCATTATATATAAAATAACTTTATTCGCACAAAACAACACTATTCATATTTAGCAAAAAGAAAATATTTTCCATTATACTTGTATACAGTAATAAAGCATTAAACTTCGTGTTTGTACAGCAAATCAATAATTTAGTATATATCTTACATGCAAAATAAATGCAGGTGCGTATAAAAGTAAAATGATAGAGATACCTGAGGAAATTCAGCTGATTTTTGCATGCTGTATACGAAAAAAAAAAAAAAAAAAAAAAAAAAAAAGGCATTTGTGCAAGAAGAATCTCAAGTGAAAATATGACATGATCTTAAAAGACAAACTATATTTAAAAAAAGTTATTTTATATACTTGAGATGTTAGAGTATTGCAATATGAATATAATTTTTATTTAGCTTGCATTATATTTTCAAATAAATCCTCAAGCTCAAAAATGTCCAAAAAGTCGAAATATTTTTTTTTCACAAACTGATGGAATTTAATGTACATTATACGTGTTTATAATTTAAAGATATACGTAATGTTCAACTTTTCAAAATTGAATCGTAGCAAAGTTCCTTAAGTGATATTACAAATGAAAAATATCAGAGTATACTAGAGATATTATTTAATTATATTATGCAATTAGTAACTAGTAAGCAAGATTTTAAGCTAGTATTAAATATTTGAATATCTGACTTTCATAATATATGAGGAATAAAGTCTATAAATTGAAAAGCGTCATTCTGCTTTAAAATCGATTTTAAAGTTGGGAAAAAATAAAGGCAGTGTAAGAATATAGGTAAACTTCTAGTATTCAAAAAGCTCCATTCATAATGAGCTGCTTGTTTAGCTAAAATTTCGACACGTATAAAGTTGAAGAAGTTGACGTTACATAATTTTTTTGTACTACTAATAAGATCAGTAAAGCTTATTTCTCACAGCCACATTTAAACTTTTTCTGCTATTTTCCATACTTTAAAAATCATTAACTATATGTTCGCTGCGGAAATTATATTCAAAATACTTAAACATCTTTCAAAAAAAGATGTATATAATCTTCGCGCAGTGTCTCAATTATGGAAAGCTCAATGTGAATATCATTTATTTCAATTACTCAAATCGCGATCTAAAGAAGAAAGAGAAATGCTTATTGTCAAGATGGGAAAAGATGATAAGAATAATAAAACGGAGTTGATACCTGTAAATTATGATTGTGATCACCAAATGATAACATTTCAAACATCGTCTTCACTAAAGCAGCAAATTAGAGGAAATCAATTACAGGTTGTATACAGTGAATGGCGTCAATTTCTATCAATTGTTGCTTTAGGATATGCTCAGAGTTTGTGCCTTCAAGACCGTGCACTGGTGATGTTTCATATGCCATATAATGCATCGATGGAGCATGTGTACGCATTGCCCCACTGGAATAAAAAGCGCAACCAACAATATATTTGTGATCGAGGATTAATAATTAAATTTTCATTTATAGAAGATAATGTAATCATAATTGATTCTATTCTTGTCAATTTTTCATGGATATTGGGAGGTTTTAACAAAGGCAATCCTGTATCACCTTTGCCTTTGTATTCAAAGGAATACCAAGCATTGAGTAACATGCTTTTAGAGGAAGAAGGCATAGATCAATACGACGAATATACTGATTCTGTCGCTGATTATATATTGAATGACTCTAACAAGTTAATCATTCAAACCCATAGCAAACGAACTTTGTTATGGAACAAATTAGAAGCATTAAGCATTCATCCAAGACTTGTATATAAATACTCTAGTGCTAAGAATTGGCTTTTAAAAGATAATCCAGTAGAAGACATAGATCAAGTCATTCAAGTGATACAGAATTCAGAAGTAGGATGGTCAACAAAGAAGCTTGATTTGATACGTCAAGTACAGTAATAAAATGGTCACATCAACATGTTCTTGTACAACATTTTCCTTGTGATTATCTTCACACATAGGCTTCTTGCCCCTCTTTTTCTTTTCTTTTCTTGAATCAATTCATTTGAATGTCATTATGGTATTTTCAGATATTGCTCAAAAAGCTTTAAATGGGTTCTCTTCTTCATCTTCATCACCAACAACAAATGATATAACAATTTTAGCACCAGATGGACTGACACTAGAAATGGTATTGTTGGATCAAACACCTTCACCATTCAGCTTAAAAGATTTCTCGGAATATTTAAAAATAACATACTGCAATGAAAATCTATTATTTTATGAAGCAGTAACAGAATATAAAGATCGTTGTTGTGCTTATTTTGGCATTCATTTGGATGAAACCACATCACATTCTTCAAAACCAATTCCCGTTATCTTATCAGATAATCGTATATTCGACTTTTCAACTTATACAAAGCATGTATTAACACCAAGAGAACAACTCTGGTTTGACACTTTAATTTATAAATTTGAAGTTATTTTAAAAGATTTTATCCTGTCAGATGCACCACAAGAAATCAACATACCTTATGAAGTTCGCCATCAATTATTACAGTCATACCAAACACAACAATTGTATCACCCTTCTTTATTATTTCCCGCCTGTAGTGCTGTTATTGAATTATTGAGGATCAGTGCATTTATACCGTTTGCAACTGATCCAAATAGACTTTATTGCCCCATGAAAAAGAAAAATTTAGTCAAGAAACAGAAGAGTAGTCCAGTTATATCTACAAATATTGATTTATTTACATCGTCCTCTTCTCCTCCAATCCCAGTATTACCGCCAATGCCATTGACTCCTCCTCCTCCTACACCTTTACCAACTGATATTACAACTTCAACTTCAGTTGGATTTCTCAAAAGAATAACTGCTACTTTTAAAATTCGTTATTCTTCCTCATCGTCTTCCTCCTCTCAAAATGAAGTAGATAGTCAAACTGCGCAATCTCCTCCTCTTCCTCCTCCTCTTTCTTTACAACCATCAAAGCTACAATCAAATTGGCGTCAGGTGAATGTATCACCTTCTGCATTTACAACAGTACCATCATCATCTCCTCCTACACCTTCATCTATTGCAGTTACACCACCATTCATTATTAAAAGTTCGACAAGTACAAGCAGCGTAAATAGTAGTAGTACAACTAATAGTAGCGTCGATAGTTTAAACCACCATCATCAACACGGTACCTTTTTAAAGCATTTAACTTCTGCTAATAATTCTAACAAAAAACTATTACCCGCTGCAGATACTAATATTGCAAGCAAAAATGGCAACCATAAGTACTAAATTATATAGACCTCCTCTTTTCTTCAGTTATCAACTTGTATCATTACTATTATTATCATTATTATTATTATTATTATTATTATTATTTATGTTTTGTATATTATATCCCATTCTTTGTATTTTTAGACAATAAAATGTACTATTACTGTCATTATTACTAGCATTATCATTATTAATGCAAAATCATTCAGCATATATATATATATATATATATATATATATATTTTGTCACAAAATTTAATTTAATTTAATTTAATTTTACATGAAACGTACATAAAAGCAAGCTCAGTTTCCGTCTCCGTTCCCCGTGCACTCGATTATATTTATTAGTATGGTATTCCCTTCTTCATGGAAGAGATTCTTATGTAGATCCATTCTTAATGCAAAAGCTACAGTATTTCTACTTTAAATTCAGACAAAATAATTAAAATTTGGGATGAAATGAGGATAAAATTTGGTTATAATGAGGGTAAAATTTTGATATAATGGAAATTGAGATTTAGATAAAGTGAGGATGAATTGAGAATGAGATTTAGACAAGATTAAATTAGTTTCAGGTATTATTTCAAAGAGTTAAACTAAATGAACTTACCTGTAATAATCCAAACTCCCAAAGACGAAATCGTGTTTGATACAGCGACATTTTAAATAAACTTCACATCATTTTCTTTAGAAGTATCGATATCCAAACCAGAGATGCAGAGTATACAATGTTATAGTTTTTTAGACATTTGCACCATTTTGACTTGTAAGATAAGCAAAATTGGCAAAGAGAAATGATAAATTACGTTACTCCATGATACGAATGTTTGAAAGCACAAATCATGCTCTATATTTATTGGATATCCAAAGAATTGTTTAGGACTAGAAAAAAATGATTAATCACTTCGCTGATAGTGAAAATAATTGCAAGATATTACTGTCTCTTGTGATATTTTTAACTTTTTCAATATGTATTGCACTTTTTATATAGTATTAAACTGTACTTTTTTTTTCAATTTTGATTGCTTTGAGCATGAACCCTGTTTATAAAAAAGAAAAGTTTAAATTAAACAACTATCATCTAGAAATAACACTATATTCGTCCAATAGTATTTACAATTTGTACAAACCTTCGTTCTCACTTTGTCTAGATTTCATTTTTGCTTTGTCTCAATATACAACTACAATTGTCCAAAATTCAATTGGAAATCATCCAAATATTTTCCTGAAATGTATGGATTTAAAGTGAGAATACTATATTATCAAAGCATATAAAAGATGCTACTTGCCCACTAGTCGTTTTCTATTAAATTTATTACAAATAAAAATTATATGTTTATTCGTAACAAGTAGTTACAGTGGTCGGATGTTCAATAGTTTCATGGTTGTTATGATTGACTACCTAGATTTTATATCTATCATTGTTTGAAGTGAATATGATAAATCAGTCAGTTTTGCTAATAAATTGTATTTAGTAAATATTAAAAATGTTATTCAAAGTATCGAAAATAGATTTGTTACTTTATCGGCTATAAGAATTTAAAAATTTCCGAGATAAAATTCTCTGAATTTTAGGTATAGATTCAAGTAAATTTCAAGATCCGTTTATGCGATTATCTTTACTCTAAGTGCTTTTATATTAAAGTAATTTGTGTAAAATCAATTGCTATTGTTTATGTCTTAACTTTTATGATGCATGTATAAGTAAATCGTATTTTCTTAAGGAGTATTTGAACTTTTTTATTATTATTTTTAAAATCAGTCGAGTGAGCCATGCTGCAAAAACTGAGGGATTCAGTCAATTAAACCACACCTTTTTCCATTTTTTACTACTTACACGTGATATATTAAGGTTTTTTTTTTTTTGCTACTTTGTAAACCTAATAATTTAATCAATGACGCAGAGTTCATAAATCTCTAACTCCTTTTTTACCTTTTTTTATTTGCCCACAACTAAATTTCTTATCTGTTCAATATCATAATCGAAATTCAGAAATGTCTTATTATTGCCACGAATGTGCACAAAGAAGGGAGATAATTTACAGCCCTTTGTCTTGTGCTATATGTGGAAGTGAGATGATAGATTCTGTATGTTTACATTAATGAAAACAATAGTCGGCGTTAATTTACTCCTATATCTAGATACCGATTGTCAACGAAGAAAGTAGTGAAGAAGAAGAATTACAAGAGTTTTTCTCAGAAATTGATTTATATTGTAGGTAGTATTTGTGAAAACAAGCAAGTTTAATGTTAACGTATCCACCTAGATAATGCGCTTGCACGAGAACAAGCACAAGATGATGCCAATTTCTCCAATTTTGACGATGACGATGAAGAAGATGATTTTGATGAGGAGGCGTTAGAAGAGAGATGTTTATTCGAACAACTATCGTCCATGTACAACCATCCTGTAGCAAGAAACTTTACTAGCGCTAGCACAAATCCATTTACAGCATCGTCAAGATCTGATACACCAACGAATACAACCGTATACAGAGAATTAGCAGAACGATTGCAACAACATGATGATGGAGAAGAAGATGACGCCTCTGAAGACGATGACGAGGAGGACATTGTTTCGTACGATATTCGATTTGAACAGAGAGTCGTGAATGCTAACAATGAATTAGAGCAACCACATGCAGACGGGACGTGGGAAGCATCAATAGCTCCACAGCCTGAAACAGAAAGTTTATTTCATTTACCATTTACTCGATTTGGAAGGCTATTGGAGTAAGCTAATTATATTTACAAATTACTAGATAAAATCAATATTAATTTGAGTTCAAAAGTGCAATGTATAGTTATCGATCTGACGATGAATCTGATGAAGGAGATAGTAATTATCATAGAAGAAGCTTTTTGGATAATTTAGCAGACATTTTGTCAGATTATACATCAGAGTGAGTATGCAAATCTATAGGCATAATATGATAATATTAACATAATCTGTAGAGTACGACAACAAACTCCAACTACATCATCAAATACAGTAGATAACATTGTTGAAAACTTAAAAAAATCATGTTTAGATTCATCTGATCCAGGTAACAAGTAATTTATCCAACATCCAAATATTTACTAATATCTTCTCAATATTTAGTTGTACATGATGAATGTATCATTTGTCAAGAAGTTTATGGAACCTCTACAGAAATTTTTCATTTACCTTGTCAACACAAATATCATGGTATTTGTATAACCAAATGGTTTAGTGTGAATACTTCTTGTCCGATTTGGTAAATAATGAAATGGTATTTTAAAAAATTTATATTTATTAACATTCTGCTCAAACTTAGTCGACATCCTGCAGATAAAGAACAGCAACAGCAAAATCAAGCAATGCAGGGTGAAGTAGAGCTGCAAGACGCACATTCAACTACTTCTACAGATTTACCGATTTTACCTATTCCATCAGCCTCATCAGTTTCTTCTTTACCATATTTACCCTCATCTTCCTCATCGATACCGTCCCAACATGTGTCCTCATCATCATTACCTTCGTTTTCCTCATCATATTCTTCATTATTTCCAGGTATATTAAATGACAAGTACCATCATACAAACTGCTAATCTTCTATGTATATAAAGGCGGAAGAGCTAGTTTATCTGAATTAAGAAGTGAAATAGAAAACGATTTTTATGATACTGAAAGCGATCAAAGCGAGAATGTTTTATTTGATAGTTATCATACCACTGATACTGAACAAAGCCAAGGAGAACCAGACCATACAGATATTGATTTTGATGAAGATATTGTTCGTAGTTTTGAAAGATCTGTTGCATCCATATTATCGCCAAATACCCTTGCTACTATTCGTCAGTCTTCTTCTTTGGATTCAACATCGTTTGACAATAGATCTACCAATAATTTTACTTCCACCACAACTGCAAGGAACAACAGATACTTTCGTCCGCCGAACCCAATGGATGATTACATTTCAAATCAACTTCAAGGAATCAGATCCCATGCCATAAGCGAACATTACGATTATGATGCTGCAGATAATAATAACAATAATACCAGTAACCCAACAATGATGGACTGGAGGTATAACTCATCAATGGAAGAAGTAGATTGATCCTTTGTTCAAGTAATACATATACATGTAGTGCATATACATGTAGTCCAAACATCTTATTTACACAGACAACACCTTTTCATTTATACATACGACAAATACTTTTGCTATTATTATACCTAATCACTATTATATACAGTTACATTTCTTTAATTACATATTTCATTATTACATGCATGATAATTTATCTCGGATTTTCCATAATTCCTGTTTATTTACAACGTAAAAATCTGTTTTTTTTTTTATATTTTTTTTTTATGCTAAATGATGTGCATATTCTACATACGGGGGTAGGCTCTTTTGCTGTGATACACTCAAAAGAAGTCTTTGTCATTAATTTGTTCCTCAGAAATAGCTTTTAATAATAATTTTTTTATTGTAAAAGTCAAACAGTTACACCCCGTAACCTTTAATTTGCTTTTCTAATTTTAATTAATAAAAAATAATATTTTCGCTTTGTAAAATTTTATCTAATCTGATAACGACGCACTATAATTGACGAACATTATCAACTTGAATGTACTTAGAAATGTTACGCTCCATGCCTTAATGGGTTTTGTATTTTTTGTTTTCTGTACGTACTTGTTCGAGCAAAATTTGAATTTCAAAAAACTAAGTTTTCATTGTTTTCAATCTTCAACATCAGAGACATATTATCTTTTCTATACCCAATCTTACATTAAACACTCTTTACAGACACTCTACACACTTTTAAAAAGATATTATGAATTAGTCGCAATATGCTACCTATTCTTAAGTTTATTTTATATCTGACGAAAACCCCAAAAACACGTACAATATACTGTTTTTTCTTTAAAAAAAATTGGATCTCACTTTTCGTCCTTGTTCTACCTTTTTTTCATTAATACCAAGAATAAATTATATGCCAATGCACTTGAGATGTTCAGCTCTAATCCAAAAACAAGTATTCAAAAATATCCTATTTTTTGCAGTTGGTATAACGTTTTTCATTGCTAATGTTTCAGATTTTACACCTATTTTACCATTAAAAATTAAAAACTTTGAGCTTTAATATCTCTACAAACCATTAAGTTATGCTAGTACTTTTAGATAATAAAAGTTACTTGTTTTAAAGCTCTTTATAACATATTTAAGTATGAAAAAGTTTTGAGCACTTTTTTTTTTTTTCCTTTTTTGACATTTTTTGTAGTAGGTTTCAAAATATTTATCAAATCGAGTAGCAATTGTTTTTCATTCATGTTATAGAGCTTAGTAAGCTCTGTCAGATCCATTTTAGTTTTTTCAAAAATATTAATTTTTCATGAAGATATCTTTGAAAATGCGTAAAAAAAGAATATTCTCAATTTTGCTTCCTAAAATGACGAGGGTATCCTCGTTTTAAATTTTGGATTTGAAAAAAAAAGTTGACAAAAATCCTGTTTTCTCCATGAAAAATGTAGTTAAAAAGTTCGCCAATAGCTTAATTGATAGATAATTTTACTACGCATTATGTCAACTATTTATTTTTGAAACATGTTTATTGAAAGTGGCTTGTATCTTTAAAAAACCTTTAAAATTTAAATTGCATTTTGCGCAAAATTTAATGTGAAATGTTTGTCCAAATTTTATTTAACCAAATACAAAATTTTAAGCTGTACAAAAACCATTTAACACGCTATCTTGACTTATTTTGCAGTTTATGAGCTATTGAACAATTTTGTTTTTCGGATCATTTTTGGATCAATTTGTCAAATCGATTTTGGGACTCAGCCAGTATAGGTTTTAAGCTGCAGTGTGAGCGATGATTTTGATTATCTCGACCAAAAAACAATATTTTTTGATAAAACAAAAACGGCAGAGTAGATTCCAATCGGGTTTACTTTTTTGCAGCAACCATTTAGCACTTCAATTCTTGGGATCAATTTTTTTCAATCAATTTTAGTTCAGTTGAGTCAATGATGAGCTTGCGTGTCTGTATTTTAGTATTGGCTACTCTATTTTTGAACATTTATTAATGTCTTGTAGAGGAGAGGTATACATGTTTGTTAAAGATTTGATATGGTTAGACCCAATATTGGATGAAAAAATTTGAAAACTATCTGATAGTTACTTTTACAGCCTTAAAAAAAACTGAAGAAAAACCTATCTCGTCGAATTTCAGTCCAAATAATTTTAACCTTTACATAAAAATAAAAGTAGATACACATCCTGGATACAATAATAGATAATAGAAGAGCAATTTTTATAACCTACTGTATGTTAAAAAAATTGTTATCAAAGTGCGCCTATATGTTGCTGCACGTTTTTATTTAAAATGATTAAACTACAGTCTCTATGAATATTAATTCAAGTAAACTGCCGCTCTACGTAAACATAATTTTAATTACTATGTGCTACACCCACCCATAATATTAACTTTTGTGAGCCATTGTGTATTCGGTAAATTTGAACAACTGGTTGGTTACCTCCTGTTGCTTTTACCAACTATTAACTATATACAGTAGGTGGATAAATGGTCCGGATGTTTTTCAGATTTTGACATTTTTGTGAATACAGCAAGAACCAATAACGCAATCAACGTCGAAAAAAAAACTGTTAAAAAGATAAAACTATGTTTATAACGAGTGCAAATTCATAAAATGATTGAATTGCTGGAGTTAAAATAATTAGTAATCAAAAACGCTGTATGCATCCGGACCATTTTTCAGGGTCGAACAAAAAAATTCAAACTTACTAAAATCTATGCAATTATACATCACAATGTATTAATAATCAATAAAAATAAGAAAAGAACGGATTTATATTACTTTTGTTTTTTATTTTTCTGTTTTTTCATCATGTTTTCTTCATTTTTACTCATTGCCTCATATGCTGCGCACATTGTCCAGGAATACACAGAATAATATCAAAAAGTTGCTAAAATTTGGTTATTCTTACTTTAAATTTATAAAACGTATTTTGGGAGTTCAGAAAATTAAAGTACTATTCGAGAATATAAACGCAAGTTTTTCCCGAACATAGCGCCATCTTTATCTGTTCGACACACTTTAATTAGTGCAACATCTGGGATTACATTCCCAAAGAGGCTGTACTTGGTAAATTAAAAACGAGAAAAGATGTAGAAATCTATCTAAATGGTCTTGAAACTGAAATAAGCTATTTTAAATGTCATAAATTGCTCAAATCAACGGGATTCAAGGCCGAAAAAAAGAAAAAACCTCTGCTTACAGCCACTCACAGACCAAAAAGGCTAAACTGGGTCAATGCTGATAAAAGTTGGACAAGAAATAATTTGCGACGCATGATTTCCTCGGATAAAACAAAAATAAGTATTTGGGGGTGTAAAATGGCATCAAATAGTGCTGGAAAAATCAGATAATAAGCTTCAATTCCATTATTTGGAACTTACTGTCAAGCATGGTGTTAGCCTAACGGTGTGGCGCTGAATCACTTGCAATGACCATAAAGATGCCTGTCAAATTTCTGATGGTATCGCGAAGAAGAGAAATTACATTTATAACCTTAAAACCACTATGAAGAATGCCTTAAATTGGTATGGTTTTGACTCTAAAAACATCTATTTTAAGCAATATAAGGACTCCAAATATACTCTAAAGCTCACAAAACTATGGTTTAAAGACAAAAAATTTAACGCTAATTAAACTTA
>JAEPRC010000898.1:0-16594 GCA_016758945.1 Mucor plumbeus
TTTAGTTTTACGTTTACGTTGTGCTACATGAAGCGTTATTGTAGGAGTTTCATGTATATTAAGTCTTCACATTAAATAATAATAAATAAAGTATATCCACTACGTTCTACCCTATAAAAAAAAAAATAAAAATAAAAATTTTGAGCCCTCATATCTATGCAAAAAATTAAGTTATACTAACATTTGTTAATAACAAAAATTACTTGTTTTAAAGCTTTTTATAACATATTTAAGTATGAAAAAAATCTGGGCACTTTTTTTTTTCATCCTTTTTTGACATTTTTTGTGATAGATTTCAAAATATCTGTTAAATTGAGCAGCAGTTGGTTTTTGTTTCTTTTATAGAGCTCAGTAAACTCAATTAGGTCCATTTTAGTTTTTTTAAAAATATTAATTTTTCGTAGAGATATTCTCAAAAATGCAAAAAAGGAAAATATTTTCGATTTGGCGTTCAAAAAAGACCAGTATACCCTTGTTTCAAATTTTTGATTTGAAAAAAAGTTGACAAAAATCTCGTTTTCTCTAAGAAAAATGAGAATAAAAAGGCCATTAATAGCTTGATTGATAGATAACTTTGATATGCATTGTATAATTTATATAAATTTGAAACATATTTACAAAAAGTGATGTGTATCTTCAAAAAACCTTTATAATTCTACTTGTATTTTATGCAAAATTTAATGTAAAATATGTACCTAAATTTTACTTTTTCTAATGCAGAATTTAAAACTCTACAAAAGCCACTTAGTACACTATCTCAACTAATTTTACAGTTCATGAGTTATTAGACAATTTTGTTTTTTGGATCATTTTTGGATCATTCTTGGATTATTTTTTCAAAATTAAATTTGGAACTCAGCTATGATAGGTTTAAGCTGTAATGCGAACTACTATTCTGATTAACTCAACGAAAAATTAATATTTCTTAATGAAACAAAAACAGGAGAGTAGCTTCCAGTAATATCTATTGTTTTAGAAGCAAAAAAATAATACCCCCTTACTATAGGCGCTTAATTATTTTTTTTTCCCATCGATTTTAGATCAGCTTTGGTCGATCTTGAGCCAGCACACCTATATTCTAATATTAACTTTTCTATTTTCGAACAAGTATTAGTGGCCCATAAAAGGGATGTACATCATCGCTTAAGGTCTGACATAATTAGACTCAATGTTGGGCGAAAAAAGTTCTTAACCATTTGAAATCCATCTCAAACGCCTTGTAACAAAATCAAGTAGTTGATTGTCAGTTGGGATATATAATAATATGTAAAGCATAAAATTGACTTTGATTCTATGACTGGAGGGAAAGGGTGGTGTTGCTAATTGCAATTTCTACTACTAGTATATAATTAATATCTATAATTGGATTATACCAAAGTATATAACAATTGGTTATAAGTTATAAGTACCAATGATGATAATTAAGTAATAAAAGATATTTATTTGGAGTGAAATTATAAATATATGAGAGAAGGAAAAAACAGAGAAATTTACTAATGTTCATTTAGTCTGCATGGATCATTGGTATTTGGTATTTATATGAGTTGGAGGTTAATTGAATAATATTTGAGGTTGAGGTAAAAATGTAATGGATCAAATCATTACACACCTACTTTACACAACCGTAAAAAACTGGCAACAAAAACCTTATCTCGTTGAAATTACAATCCAAATAACTTTAAACTTTACATGAGGGTAGGAATACATCTCGGGCAAAAGAAACTCAAAGGACAAAAACTTCCACAACCTAATGTATTTTAAGAAAGTCATCGCCAAAATTCATCTATAGCTTGCTGCTGCGCGTTCTTATTGCGAACAATTAAAAGGTAACCTTTGTGAATTTGATCCAAGTAAGTTACTGCCATTCTACATGGACATTGGTATGAGTATTTACTTCACATGTATCTTAGATATCAGCTTTTGCGAGTCATTTTTCATTTGGTAAACTTGAATAGCAAGTTGATTACCTACTATTCTTACCTATTAAGGTCATAGGTCAGTAAGCGCTTCAATTCTCGCCGAATATGATGTGGAATATTACTGGATATTCACCGGAAAAAGTATAAAGAAAACAATAGGAATTCAACTAGTAGATAAGTTTAAATTTTAAATTCTAGATAAAGGCTTGTTGTAATAACAGAAGTCCTCTTTATTATATTTTGTATGGAGTGTTTTAGATATTCTTTGAAAAATCTTATAATATCACATAATGGTTCGAAATTTAATTTCGAAGTTGCACTTAACGCAAAGTAAGTATGCAAATAGCATATCTTGATTTCATTAACTAACAGTTGTTTTTGAAGGATTTCAGCACCCGTTTTTTAAAAAAGAAAATTCTCTTTCTCTGCTTAAAAAAGGAAAACAACTGAAAGAATGCTTGCAATCAATAAATGTTAATTTAACTAAGCGTAAGCAAATAAATACCTTATTGAATGGGTTACTTTATTAGATGGTCACCAACTAGAAATATAGAGAAAGTGTTGTACGAATATATGTTTGTGCGACTAAATGATATAAAGCTTATTGATTGATTTTATAAACTTATGAAAGACTTTTCTCATTTATCCTTATTTGGTATACTTTACACTTCGAATTCAAAGAATTTTTACTTACTAATTATCAAACAAATCATTACACTTTAGAATTATAATACATCTAAAATTATTTTAAATTACATAGGCAGTTTTTTATTCACACATTCGTATGCATTTCTTTGTCAAATTCTCAACTCCAGGTATAGACGTAATAATACTAGTTCAGCAAAGTAAAGTGGTTGGAAATGCTTCTACTACTAACTACCTCAAAATTATGCTTTCAGGGTTTAAAACAGCTCTTATAAAATGAGATACTGTCAACATTAAAGTATAAATTGAAACAGAAAAATAGGATATGTCTGCAACCCAATGTTTTAGTAAGATTTAATCTTAATAGAAGTTGATTCAATAAATAAATAAAGATTTCGAAATATCTTTTATGCGATGGGCTGAGAAGCGAAACTGTTTGCAGCAAACAACTCTTGATAATTTTCGCTCAACAACAGTTGAATCTTTCTAAAGCTCAATGAAAGACACATCTTTTTGAAGACCATTTTATACACAGTATGTAAGCTATATGCAAAAGTTATGCAATTCAAAGTTCTGTATTAATTGAAGATGAACTATTAAGCATAATTTCTGAACTCAATGTTATGATTCTGCCATGATGAAGTGATATACAATCAGAAATTGTCGCTTAAATGTATAAACAAATAAATAGTAACAGCATTGCTTTATGCTTATCGACTCCGTAAGCATTTTTAGTGCAGAAGAAATGAACCATATTAGAGGTATAATTCGAGCAAGTATGATAATATTTATATATATTTAGTTATAAGAAGGGTATGCATATTAAATAGAGTATAATAGGAATAAATAAGAAAGAATATATATACAAGTAATATAGTATAATGCTATGTATAAGGTAAGAAATAAAAGATTATTAATCTAATTTTGTTACAATAAGTAATTTTGAATGCATTTGAAATCATGCAATAAGGGATGTGTCTTGATAGGTTGGAAGCCGACCAGATTCATATAATGGCAATGATTCTTCATATTCTAAAGATCGTAGAAATCTTGGAGAATTTTCAGTATCAACGTAATATACTTGTAAATCTTGAGAGGCCCGAATGCCGTAGCCTAATGTTCCAATTTTTAAAGGAAGTTCCATATCAACTACTGAATTAAAAAAGGAACCCATCATTGAGCATTGACTACTTTTAATTTTGATTCTGAGGGTATACGAAACCTGGACAACCTTTGAATAATTGATAGATGGAGTTAAATCAACAGGAAGAGGTAAAGCCACTTGGTATTCAGCGCCACGGCCGCTTATAGTTTTGATCATGGAATATTTATGTCCTTTAGTATCTGCCTTGTACAAGGTAGAAGCAACAACTCTTGTGATCGAGACAGCCCGACTTTGTACGAGTTCCACTTTTTCACACAATTCTAGTAAAATTGAGTTAACCTCAGCTGGTTGATCTTCCATTTTTTTTTTTTTATTAATATGACGGCGTGATGTTACAATAGTTATTGGAATATTGTCACCAGGTACATAGGCTAATGAGTGAAGCTGCGCAGATGCATATAAACCATTATGATAACCCTCCTCAATATTTGGTTGTTTTAATAGACTTGTTTCTATAAATGGCATATAACTAATAGTACGTTGCGTTAACACTGTGGGCAAAGTAAATGTTGTACGAATCAATTTGGCTGAAAGATCAAACTTGCACTGATAAAGTGCATGATCCATGGAAGGAGGAAATTGAATCATAGGCATTTGAATAGTAAACGGGAACTGATAATGGCTCTCTGTTAGTAAGCAATCGTCTCGTGTACGTTGCCAGAGTGTCTGTTGCATACCAAAAAAGGGGGTTTTTATCAAAGGTACTAAAAACTTGATACCATCATGAATTGCTGTAGCATGTTCTGCGCCTCTAAATGTTAGAACTATTCTATCTGCTGCAACAGGAGATTCTTTCATTCTAAGATGAACGATACCTACAAATTTGATTAAAAACTTTAAAGAAATTTATAATATATATATAAATATACCTTGAAACACAGATCCAGGTCCATAAACAGGCTCATCTTGTACAGTAAAACCAAATTCAGGTAATAGTTCGATAGATATACTTATAATTGGATCAACAGAAGGGGTAATTGTCATCAAATAAGGTTTAAATAAGAGATTGCTTTATTTTGTAAGAAAAATAAAAATGAAAATGTTGAAGAAACGAGAGGCAAAAATGCATTCGAATGTGTCATTTTTATATGTACCAAAAGAAGGCCATCCGACTTTACCCAATCAGATGAGTCATGTCATTTTTATTCCTATTTTCATTTTAACAATTGGTCTTTCTGTATACATGTGAGATTTAGATGTGCGTTATTGTATTTGTTTGGCTTGCTGAAATTTTGCATTTAGTGTAACAGTATAGAATATGAAAAGGTCTAGAAGTTGGTAGATGTATTCAACTGATGTATTAAATTGTGTATGTTTTGTTTTAAAAGTTCGTGTCGATATTTCAATCAAATAGAGACCAAACACATTATTGCTTGATTTATGCAATTGCTTTCTTTTTTTTTTTTTCAAACAATGCACTTTATGCTTCAATACAAAAACTGTCTCAATTTAGCATTATTTCTCTTACACAAATACTGACCTTCTCAGGAATCTTTTTGTTCTTTCCACTTTTAATAATTTAATAAAGCATACAAACATGACAAAAATAATCAATGCCAAGAAGTTATTATTAACCAAATCTGTCTACAAAACCCTTCTTTTTTCCTTTAACTGCGCACTTGATCTTGTAGGTATATGTATATGATTTAAGCATTTCTTTTTTTATTATATGTATGTAGGCACCACAGTAATTGTGCATAAGGTATCTTCGATCTAAACTTGATTTTTTTATTCTGTTTTTTTAAAAAAAAAGCTTCGCCTCCTTTTTTCTTATTTCAACCCACAAAAAATTGGTTGATCATGTGCATTTTGTTATACACATATTCTACGATTGTTTCAATAATAATGCAAAAATTGATTTGATACCTATATTTAACATTAGCACACTTTTCTCATTATTTTTGGGTTAAAGGTTCGTGCACAACAAATCACGACATTATTTTTAATAACTTGGGTTTGCAGAATTTTAATACTTTAGCTGATTTATAAAAGAAAGAATGATAGATCAGTGTTTTCTTTTTTTTTTTTTTTTTTTTTTTTTTTTGCTTTTTCTCATACTAATCTATTATCTTTTTCTTTTCTTTTTTACTCGTACAAGTTATGCTTGAATCAGTTAGTTTATTCAAAATTACTAATATTTGTATAAATGTATATGCTGTATTCCTTCTTGACATTCTGTCCATATATAATCAACTACGTAAACACACAATGAGTTTCAACTTTGTGATTTAAAGGACATTAATCATTAAAATAATGCTCTATTTATTTATCAGATGATTATTGATTCGAAATAACACCACGAGAAATTAACCGTACCAATAGGAACAATTGCAACTAACACTTTCGGTTTGTTTCCTGGTGTGGTGTGGTACAAATTTGCCTGATGTGGATGCGTATCATTTATTTTTTGAAGGAAATGGTTGTAATGTGGTTAATAGGCATTAGTAAACTTTATATTAGACATGACATGCTAATCACTTGTCATGTCTCATTAAATTTTAGATGAACAATAAAAAACCAATACAATGATATTAAATATGATGAATGATAACAGGACCATTTGTTTGATTAGTTCTACAGGTGATTATATTCATGTTTCAGTATTTATGTGAATAATGTCATTTTCAATGCAATTATTGTAAATATAATATCAGTCGAGATCTTATTCTCTACGTAATCATTTCTATACAAGGGGAAGTATTTATTATGCCACATGAAATCATGGAATTAATCAGCTCATAAATACCAGAAAATTTCACATTCATTATAGGGAAAACATATCGCAAATTTTCAATGTGCAATAAAAAAAACTAAAAATTAGTATTAGTTACAATTGTGGTTGTAATCAGATTGCTGTCATGCTGCTAGAAGCCTGTAGTGGTGTTATATGTACATATTCTTGAATATTCTTATATTGGTACTAATGATTGTAAAATATGTAACATAGCTATGATATGCAGATACATTTGTTTAGCATAATTAGTATTTTAGGTTTAAATTTTTCTTTACTACAATGTATAAACCATATCAAGGTCAGGCATTAAACACAAGAAGTTGTTGAGAGAAGCTTTCGATCTGCATTGAGAAACTGATCGCGGAGCTTAAACAAATAAATGCATTTTCGATATCCAGGACAAAAATTATCGAAAATATTTTTAGATATCGTAAATTTACTATCAAATATGTCCTAACAAGACCTCTTCAGTTTTTTAAGACGCATTCAGTGGCTTGATTTTCACGTAGACTGTGCTGATAAATCTTACGCAATTTGGTGCAATGAAAAATTGGTTTTTGTTTGAAATGTCAAAAAAAAAAAAAAAAAAAAAAAGACTTGAATTTTCAAGTTTACAGGTGATAAAATGAGTTTTTAGGTTCAATTTGTACCAATATACACCATAGTAGGAAATCTCATCTTTGGGGTTTAAAAATGGAAAACGTCAAAATTACAATTTTCTGCCTACTATACCTCATCTAAAATGATGGTAAAATCAATAAACAGAATAAAAATTAGGTCGTATACATATAGAAGGTATTAAATGAAAGGATCGTTTTGATATACTTTTCAGTAATGTAAAATATCTATAACCATCAAAATGCGCTCTTTAGAATGCTTATTTACGCCATTTTCTGTGAAACTTCGGTATTTTGAGATGAAATCTTTCAAAAAGAGATAAATCGTGATTATTTAAATTGAATAGTGTGCAATTTTTTTGATAGTAATTGATTAAGCCTATCTTTCAAGAAACGAGTATGATATGGAGGGTTAAAAGATAGAGGCTTTTTTTAGCAATTTGTCAGATTTAGCTCAAAAACCTTTAAAATTTTAGAATTGCATATATGTGTAATGATATCTACAAGAAACGATGCTTCTCAATAGGCTTTTTTGGTATAGAATGGAATTATTTATCATATAAATTGGAGGAAATCACTTTTTTTCTAAAAAACATATCATTAAGCGAACGATTTCACGCTATTTAGTAACTCAAAAGTGAGCTATAATAGCTTGTCAAGGGATTTTTCTTCTTAATTTAACTATCACACGTATTGAATTAATTGCAAAACACTTGAACAAAATTGTTTCATACGTTCATATTTTTCAGTTTGACATTTTAAGAGTAATTTAAAGCTTTAGCGTCAAACAAGTTTGCAACATTGAGTTTTTATCAGAATTTTGAAGCATCTATATTATACCACCATTAGACTAACTATTAAAATGTTACAGTATAATTTATCTATCTTCCACTCTGTTTTTTATTTAATTATAAATTAAATGAGCAAAATAAACGATTTCTTGTAAAAAAAAAAACAACAACAACAACAATACAAAATAGAACGGAAACGATTAATTCAAACATAATAATGAAATTAAAAAAAATTGGGCGAATTTGATTGTAAAATGCTTTTGCGGTTTTTTTTTTTTTTTTTTTTTTAGTCTTTCTTTTGTAATCATATGTAATTATTAATGATATTTAAATGTTTTTGTCATGTATATATATATATATATATATATATTAAATGATAGCTGTACAATCTAATTATGGCGACGCTTCACCTTTCTTCTGTCAAATTCATGGGATGCTTCATATTTAGGTAAACTAAAATAAACAGCACTTCAGTAATTATTCAACTTCCACAATATAATTCAAACTTACTCTGTAGGTTCTGCAGGAAGTGGAATAGTATAAAAGTAATCATGTTCCAATGCTTCTAATGCAGTTAGACGTTTTGTAGGGTCTAATACCAAGAGCTTATCCATTAAATCGCCAGCTAGTGCATCATAATGCCCATATTCTTCTCTAACATGACGAGGTGTAACTTCAAATCTCACTTTATTTGCATCTGGTAGTTTATCCCAGTTGGGCATATTATCTTGATTTGGTGAACCACAGAGGTAAAAAATCTTTTTTAATTGATCAATATCATCCTGTCCTTGTAAAATAGGTCTAGATTTTAACAATTCACCAAATACACACCTATTTTTTTAAAGAACCATTTAGTATAATGCTATACCTCATCAATCATATCAAAATCTTACCCAACACCCCACATATCAATTGCACTAGTATACCTTCTCTCGCCGAGAAACAACTCTGGTGGTCTGTACCATCTTGTTACAACACAATTAGTGTACTCTCTATTCTCGTCTTCAATACCACGAGCTAAACCAAAATCTGCAATCTGCAAAATGCCCTCATTATTAATAAGTAAATTGGCAGCTATAGTGATTTTAATGTTAAAATTGAATTGTTCGGAGTTTTCTCTTTTAAATACCTTTCATATCACGATGAAGAATTCGATTCTAGACAATAATTTAGCTATACAGATACAAATGAAATAAAAAAAAGTACTTTACATGATGAAGATATGCTGTGCCTTCTAGTAATTGCTTGAGATATGTTTTGATTTGAGGTTGTGTAAGTCTTACTTTAGGATTGTCTAGTAAACCCGCTAAATCGTGATCCATGTAAGGAAATACCATGTAAATTCCACCCTTTTCCTTTCTACTAATATCGCCTAAATTCATTTTCTATTTAATATACTGAAAACTATTGTATAAATATTTCATACCTCTTTCCACTGCAATATCACTTAATGGCACAATATTTTTATGGCACAACTGCTTCAGAATTTTAATTTCTCGGATAGCCGTAATAGGAATCTAATAAATTATCAATAGTTAACTTTTTTGTAGTCATGACAACCTGGTTTTTTTTTTCAGGTACAAATTTATTCGTTACATACACCTTCCTTCTCGTTGTGCATTAGAATTCTTTTCAATGCAACAAGTTGGCTTGTCTGTTTATCTCTAGCCTTATGCACCTCACTGTTTATGAATTGGTTTTAATGACTTTGTTATAATTGAGAATACAGAAAACAAATATTACCCAAAAGTACCCTCCCCAAGTTTATCAAGAAACTCATAGTCTGTTATTTTTGAGCAACCCTTGAAATGTCGATTGTTCTTTGGTTGAGGTCTATAAGCTGGGGAACCAGATGGAGCTGTCCATAAAGGTGAAGCAACATTGCTCAAAGGCGAACCTTCATATCTTCGATGTAATTTAGCGCGTTGATCATCCCTTGGCTCTTCATATGTTCGCTTCATCGGTATTTATCGTATGAAAGAGCAAATTTAGGACAATCAACTAGAAAAAAAGATTTATAAATTCAAAATGGCTGTTGTTTGTTCCTCCTAAGCCCGTCACGGCCACATACAAGTATTATAATAGCTTCAAATCAACTTACGGTACTTGTTTGCCTTCCACCATTACTTTTACGAATTATGACTCAATATACATCTGATTCTTCCGATGATAAAAAGGAAGCTGCCAGTTTCTTTTCAAAGTGGATGAGTTCTGAAAACAAAGGGGAGGGTTGGGACGAAGTTTGCCTTCAATGGTGCAAACAAAAAAGCGCAGCTCGCAAAGAGAATGCTGATCCCAATTGCTCCATGCTTTGTTTCAATCGTCCTGTAAGTGAAAAAGCATTTGATTCAAATGATAAATGGAACCCTTTGAAGGGATATACAATTTCAGTTGTTAGCGGAAAGAATGATTGCACATCTCACATAAATGGTAATGATAAATCGTGCATCTTTAAATAATTTTTATAGACTCGTTTTTTATAGATATGTCAGAATCAAAGGATACTACACAGACAGGGTATGCAAAATTATAGTATTGTTTTTTATTATTTATTTCGAAATTTTATTGATAAAACAAGACTATAGCTCAAACCAACATGATACAAAATATAAGCTTGATCTTGGTGATGTTTGGACACAGGCTGATATTAAAGGTCAGTTATCAGTACATTTTTATAGTTATAATATTTTTTGCTTAACGCATGCTATATAGCCAAGCAGCTTGTCAATGACAAGGTAGTTCCTCTTTATAACTCTACAATTGAACAAGCTGTGGCATTTAAAGATAGTTCTGAAGCTGCTCAGCTTCAAGACTATATAAAAACTAAAACGAATGATTTGTTGAATCAAATCTACCCAATGTCTCCATTTAATGTTGATGGAAAATCGGATGTTACTCCACCTACAAACCCAAATGAAAAAAATTAATAATAAACTTTTATTTGAAATGTTAATAGTAATTATTAAAATAATAGCAAATGATGAGTAATTTTATGCAAGTTTCTTGATATGTAGCAGATGGCCTCTTTCTTGTTTGACAAAATAAGTGTAAGAGATAGAAGCAGCAATAACTGCACATAAACTTACACCGGCTGGAATGATAAAATCTTTGGGATCGGAAATGACAGCTGTCAGCACATATTGAGATAAATCAAAGACATTACATAAACTATGTTGCCAGCCAGAAATGCTTCCGATTTGAGAATTATCGACCATTTGCTGCAACAAAATTGTTTCTGCAATATCAAAAACCCACAAACCAATACGACTTACAGACATGCCACCAAATAACATGATATGGCCCCAAAAAGATTGACTACCCCAATCAGTAAACGAAAGTACAACAGGCACAAGAGTAAAACTTTCAAACCACAAAGCCCAAACACCAGCACGAATAATGCCAATTCTAGCAGAGAGATATGGCAACATATAAGTGGAAGCCATACCAGAAATGCCAGCAATAGCACGCAATGCACCCAAAGACCAGTCAGAGTAACCGACTATCTTCAAATAAGAAATCATAATACCACCGAATGATAATACAGTAAGATATAACAAAGATATAGCTAAACTTGCAGGGAAAATCTTGTGGTGAGTATATTCCATAAAAGAGACTGGGCGTTGTTCTACTTCCTCAATTTCATTATTGCTGTCATTTTCATGAGAACTCACATTTGTGCTTACATTGCTGAAACTTTGGTCTGGCAATTCGTTTAATAGAGGTGCCTGTTCACCAAGTCTACTCTGGACATAATCTTTGTTTTTGGAAGCCAATTTAGGAAAAGCTTTATAAGTCTGAAAAACTAATTGATATTCAATTATTATGGAAATGATATTCCATGTAGCAATGATAATAACACCGATGGAAGGGCCAAATGTCATAAGAGAGCCAATCATAACAGGAGCCATTGTCTTGCAGAATAAATCAATACGCTTCATAACAGTTAGCATAGCCTCTGTATCGCCACCAGTCATTACCATGACCCAATCCTTTTCAATAGCAATATTATTAGCAATAAATGCTAATTTAAGCATGCAGCCAAATAAAACGATGCCAATGTACAGTAAATAGGGACGATAATTGTATTCCAAAATGATATAAAATAACACACAACTAAAAACAATAGCGAATTTCTGTATAATCATTGTCATGCGAACGAATCGAAGTCTTGGCGTAGTATCAGCTAATCTGCCAACCCAATTACTCCAAATAATAGCAGAAATAGTTGTGCTAAAGCCATAAACCGAAGCTAATAAAAGAGAGGTTTTAAAAATGTCACCAATCAAAAGGAAACATGAAAATTCAAAAATTCTATCAGTCCATGATGTGAGGAAATGAGAGAGATATAGCTTTCCTTTTATTGCCATAAAAAAATCAAAGAGAGAGTAAAGTCAGTTTTTTTTTTCATTTGAAAAAAACTGATAACCCCAAAATGGCTTTACAATTAATTTTATTACACGAGTTACACTGAAAATTGAAAATCGCTGGAGATTCAAAGGTTCTTAAAATAAAGCCATTTTAGGGAATTCCATGTCCATCATTAGAACAGCGGTTCCATTGAGTTAAAAAAGAAAAAAGAAGTACATACATTTAATTGAGGTATTTCTTTATTCATTGAAAGATTAAATAGAGGAATTACTATCGTTTAATAACGGAATCAGATTATAAACTACATCCATAGCTGTTTCTTGATCTGTGGTAACTTCTTGATGCTTGGTAAATGGTCCGGTCAAAGTAATAGCAAGTGTGATGGATATGGCAAGGCCCAATATAATAACGGTAATAACAACGACTGTGGCAATTTCTGTGTCATGTCTTGGCATAGTATTGTGTTTTTTGAAAAGAGATGCAGAATAAGTGGATGTAAAATACGCATATATATATACTAATTTATGAATGAACAACCAGATGCACTTACCATAAACAAAAAGAAAGAACCCACTTACTATGTATACGATATACAATGACTTATTTTAAATACTATTAAATTAATTTCTCTGTATTTCCTTGATTGAGAATATAGTCTTACGAAATTTTAAAAGTTCGTAAATTTTACTACTCTTCTCGAAAAAAACTGGGCTCAACTTTTTATCTATGCTCAATAATTTTTTTCACTGAATAATAATAAAATTAAAATATATGCACATATACCTGAGATGTTCAGCTTTAGTCTAAAAACAAGTACCCAAAAATATCCTATTTTTTGCATTCGGTATAAACGTTTCCAGTGCTAATGTTTCAGATTTTTACACGTATTTCATCACTAAAAATTAAAAATTTGAGCTTTTATATGTCTACAAAAAATTATATTGTGCAAAAACTTCTTAATAATAAAACTTATTTGGTTTATAGTGCTTTGAAACATATTTAAGTGTAATATAATTCTAGCAATCTTTTTTTTTTTTGCTTTTTTTGACATTTTTTTGTAATATATTTCAGAATATTCGTTAAGCCGTACTTGTATTTCATTCATGTCGTAGACCTCGTTAAACTCTGTTGAATGCAATTCAATTCTTTTCGAAATAGTAATTTTTTATGAAGGTATCCTCAAAAATATGTACGGATAGTTTTTTCTTAATATTTTTGTAGATACAAAAAATGTAGAATAGCGTCCTATGAGATCTACCTTGTACCTACAAAAAATCAGCATTTCAATTTGAGCGTTCAATTTTTTCAACCAATTTTAGGGCAATTTTGGCCAATGTTGAGTCAGTGCACTTATATTTTAATATTAACTCTTTTATTTTAGAAAAAATATCAATGACTCATAGAGGGGGGAGGGGGCACATTATCATTGAAGATTTGACACGATTCACCAAGATTGGGCGAAAAAGCTCAAAAACCGCTTGAAGCCCGTCTGAAACCGTAATGATTTACATTACATGTCATATTATTAATTGCATGAATTAGTTTTATTTACAAAATATAAACATACTTAGATGTCAAAACTGATATGGAACTTCAGTAGAAATATCTGCTCTGAATCATCTTATTCGCAATCTTATATTCTGTTATTTTTTGTCTCAATAAACCATAATAAACTACAACATTTAATTGCTATAGACACTTATTGTTCCCATATTATTTACATTTAATATATGGTGAATATAGAGAACATAATAATAGTAACAAATAGAGTAACACCAACCACCCTTGCCCCTTTAGTATATATCTCTATTATCAATTATTCCGCTGACTCCAAGTTAATTGTACTAATAACAAAACCTACTTTTTACAACTGTGAAAAACTGACAAGCAACCCTATCTCACCGAATTTAAGACTAAATGACTTCCAGCTTCGAACTTCCAACTTTACAAGATAGTAGATGCGCATTCTGCACACAAAAACCTCAAATGGCAACTTCTACTATATCCTACTGTGTGTCGAGAAAATTATCACGAACGTTTGCAGAACAGCCGAGCGCAAGAGAGCTCGATCAGTTTAATCGAGCATTTATCAAGCATTAAATATTTTAAAATAATACAAGCAAGCCTAGCTCAAGCAGTCGTATAATTAAGTAAGCTCAATTTAAGCATTTTAAATTTGAATAACAAATAATCAAGCATAAGCCAAACATTAACTACTTTTATAAAAACTCAAGCAAGTCAAGCACGAGAACACTACTAGGCAAGTAAATCTGAGTGCGAGCTCAAATATTGCGCTACATATTTTTAGCTTGATATTAATACAATGTACAATGCATTTCGGTTTTTGGAAAGCTAAAATTGCGGAAATTAAATGAATTTTCCTTGTGTTAAATGCTTGGTTGCTTTCGAATCAAGCAATCAAGCAAGGTCTACCTGCAAGCGACCCTCTTTCAATCTTGAGCATTTCGAGCAAGTATGTAAGCCGTGATAATAATAAAGTAATAAGTTTAATACAGTCATAAGTTAAAAGATAATATTTATTAAGTTTGACATTTAAGGTCCAATATACACTAATACTACTGTGTAACAAAAGAGTTGAACTTTTACGACAATTACCTTTTAAGGTTCTTTGCCTCATTTCGTCGTTGTTATTAAGATAAGCACACAAATACTGTAAAGTTTTTAACACTACCGACACTTCTCTTCACTATGGCCTCCTACTTTCAGAGCACATGGATGTGCTTAAATGAGACCGTCAATAGGATCATGAGGTCATCAATGCGCTATATGAGAGCATTTCAGACATTGGCTGAAGTTAGTTAATGAAAAGTTAAAAAATAGTGTTTTCATAAACAAATTCCTTTTGCTTGGTTAATTATAAGCTTTTTTGGTGTGAAGCATCATTATGTACGTCAAATATTTCGAAAAATATGAGCATTCAAAGTTTCTAAAGTTTTGAAGCTTTAAATTTGATGTGGCCACAAGCACATTGGTGTTCTTTAAAAAGGGAATTTATTCTTCCTCTATTTTAATTTGATGTTCAAGTATTCCGCTATACACTACTATAATTTCTCGGTGAATACAGTATACCTGCAAATCGAAGCAAAATCTGAATACAGAAAACTTGCTTATATCATCATGTACAGTATACATCCCTAAAACGAACGGTCAAATGTTACTGCTTATTACTGGGAGGATTAATAGTACATGCGTGCTCATATTGTCAGTGTAAAATTTCTTAGCAGCAGATATACTGTATTATGGTTAAATGTTTCTCAATCTGCTCATATTTTTATATTAAAACTTTAAGAGGAACGCAGCAAATGTATATATAACATTTTAAAATAAGAATAAGATAAAAAACGTATGTTAAAAGAGTATTCATAAGTTTTACTTAGTTTGGTAGGTTTATAATATAAACTAGAATAAATTTTAACATCAAACAGAGCTAGGATTTACTATGTGAATATTTACTAAACAAAAAGAGCCAACAAATTAGACGTTAAGACATTACCAGCATTGTAATTGTAATTAGCAGATGCTTTTCAGTACAAAAAGAATTTCAGTATTTTAAGAAGAAAATAACAATGCATGGAAAATCTGCCATAATGACATAATAATTCAATTGATTGCACATATCCTGTTATTGTGCTTTGCATGTAAAATGTATTGCACAATAAATCTAACTGTTTTAGTTTAATTCACTTTTGGCATACTGTTGCGCCAGGAGATTATACTAATCCTCAAGCTGAAAACATGTACTAAATTATTTAATAAATATAAAGAAAAAATGTTATAAAATGAAGCAGCAGACTATAAAAACTAAAGAACTTTATTATAAGATGGAAAACATCTCTTTTATATCCGAACTTCGTTAATTACGACTAATCTAAATAAATATATACTGTATTTACTACATATCAAATTAAACTTATGTGATACAATTATTCCGCATTTCACAATATTAACTGAGCTTTTGAGCTTTTTTATAACATATTACACAGCAATACATAACATTTCCTATTAAAATATATCATAATCTTGATCAAGGTGCATACACAGAACTGTGATCGAAACACATACTATTAAATTATATTTTTGATATTGATTTACGCAACTTAATTGCATTATATCTTAATAAAATATCATAGCAGCATCACCAAGCCAAAAAATAAATTACCCATGCGCATGGGGAGTTAATCTTTATTAAAGAATTATCTTTCAAATGACACTACGGCGCAACGGGGTAGTCCAAAGGACCGGTTCACCGGTCCATTTGAGACTATTTATAAACAGGTCCAAAGATATCTTAATGGAGACGGTTGAGTGGTCCATGGACCGATTTTTTAAAAAGT
>JAEPRC010000899.1:0-16530 GCA_016758945.1 Mucor plumbeus
ATAGTTACACTACCAATGAATAAGATTTCAAGCACACATTAGAATTCACACCTTAAAATCAAGGTTACCTAAATAGATATAGCCAATAGCTCCCAAAAGGCCCACATTGTCGCACTTGACATATAACATATAACCCTTTATGGTCGATGCTTCGCATGATTTATTCTTTCAATATGTTATCAGTAACAACAACTCAAAATTAGAAGATTACTCCATTCAAGTCTGATGGTATACAAGTTCTCTAAATCACTATAAATACCCTCATACTTTTTTCGATTATATTGAATCTTCAGAAATCTTTTGTAATAAAACTTTAGCTGATTATAATGTATTTCTACCGCTTTTATTTTTATATTTTTTTTATTTTAGTAAACAACTTCGTTATTTACTGCAGTCCGGATGCATACAGCGTTTTTGATCAGAGATTATTTTAATTCCAGCAATTTAATCATTTTATAAATTTGCGTTTTTTATAAACATAGTTTCATCTTTTGAACAGTTTTTGTTTCACGTTGATTGCGTTATTGGTTCTTGCTGTATTCACAAAGATGTCAAAATCTGAAAAGCATCAGGACCATTTATCCACCTACTGTATTTATATAAATAGTTCAAGGGATCTTGTAATATAGTAAATATAAAGTTGATTATATCAAAAATGATATGATTATAAGCTATCAACCTAAAATAAGTGTAAAAGAAATAAAATAAGAATAAGATAAAATAAGATAAAATCAAGATATCATTTGTTAAATGTTCTTTTGCAAGATGTTGTTACAATTGAATTGGTAATTGGTAGTAACTTGATAAGTAGTTAGAAGTGTAGTAAAAAGAAAGAATAAAATAGAGTATTGCCAATACAGTGATATCAATCAAATGAGCACCAGGTTTATAGCTGTAGAACTAAGTAAATGCTTTATATAATATATATAAAACATAATAAGTAAAAGATAAAATAGAAAATGTAAAATAAATTATATAGAAATAATTTAAGGGACTCAGTAATATAGTAAATATAAAGTTGAATGTATCAAAAAATAGTATAATTATAAAACGTTAACCAATATTATGGATAAGAAAAATAAGGTAAGAAGTAAGAATAAAATGTTTTTACTAACTGTTTGTTTTGAGAATTAATACCTATATTATAGTGCATCTGTTAGTGCATCCTTGATGTTAAGAATATGTTTTTGATTTAAAAATGAGATGTCTCTAATAACGTCGCGGCAAAAGAGGTAGATAACTTGGTTAATATGGTAAGATGAAATGTACTATAGGAAAAACGGTGTAAAATGAGGTATAGAATGCAACTTTTCTGAAAAAACCTACTATGATATTCGCTGCAAAAATTCTTTTACATGAATATTTTATAGGAAAAATATAACTTTATATTAATCTTACGTAAAAAATTAAACAACTGCAAATTTTAAAATTGCCATTTTCGCGTTTTTTCCCATAGTGATGTGATTTCATTCGTATTCTGTCATCTATCTTGATTTATAATAATTAATAATTAAAAATCTATAAAGATTAGAAGGGGATTCTTATAATATGTGTTAGATCTATAAGCTATTCGGTTATGCGCTAATTTATAGTAATTTGGCAGTTTTTCTTTTGATGGAAGAAGTTGAAAATGTATGATTGAAATTAAACTATCATGCAACACTATGGGAAAAAACGCGAAAATGGCAATTTTAAAATTTGCAGTTGTTTAATTTTTTACATATAATTGTTATAAAGTTATAAAGTTATACCTTTTTAATAGTATCTTCGCGTAAAACAGTTCCGCAGCGATTGTCATAGTAGTTTTTTTTTAGAGAGGTTGTAGTTTATATCTCATTTTATATCTTTTTTCCCGTGGTGCAAGGTAATATTTAAGGTTTCGACAAATTTTGAGTATAATTGTGCAGCTTTCTGGATTAGAATATGGCAAAGTGTAATAGAGTTTGTATTCAAAATAATTTATGTATTTTTAATGGTAATAATACGATCAAAAGAAAAAGAATATATTTTAGTAATTTCAGTACTATTTGTAACAATGTTTATTTATACTAATTAAAAATAACTAAAAATGAACTAATAAAGTATTGTTACAAATTAGGTTTACAGTAAGTAATGTTGTGATAAAGAAAAACTAATAGATTATTGTCAATAAGTAATAACTGTTAAATGAGCACCAAGTTTTAAGTTGTTCAACTCATGCTAATATTTTATATAATTTATATAGAACGAAAGGAATAAAAGAAAAATAGAAAATGTACAATAAAATATATAGAAATAGTTCAGAGGATCTTTGTAAAAAAAAAATAGTAATATAAAGTTAAATACTGTATATATCAAAAATAATATGATTATAAATGTTAACCGAGAGTAAGAGAAAGAAAATAGGTAACAATAAAATAAAATAAGATTATTAAGATAAGATATAATTTGATTTTTATTCAATGTTCTTTTGCAAGAAGGTTATTTATACTAAATGAAAATAACTAAAAATGAACTGACAAAATATAATTTGCAACGACAGCTTCAAGAACAACGCCTTTTTTAAACAATGACTACAAACACTACAAAATCAGAACAAAAAACTCTCCGGCGGGGAATTGAACCCCGGTCTCCCGCGTGACAGGCGGGGATACTCACCACTATACTACCGAAGATAGATATATTTTGTCAGATACAAATATTTAAATTCAGTATTTGTTTTGTTGTCTGACCACTACAGCTCTAGGCAGTCTGGGGACGTCTTAGGGAACCCTAATACGCCTTCAAAACATTTTTTGCAGTTGTAATTAAAATTAAGTGAGCGCTCAAGCAGTAACTTTTAGCGCAAAATGTTTGTCGTTTTTCCCCTATGTTATTTTTTTCTTTTTTTGTACTATTCTCACACTCTTTCCAGTATTTTTTTTAGATGAATATTTTTTTTATTAGATAATAATTAGAGATAAAGTAAATACATTAAAATAATAGACAAGTGTATGTTACAAAGTTTTCGGTAATTTTTACTTTCCTTTTGGCTTTTTCTCAAATTTATACGTAAATAGCCAATATTTTATGTATTTGCATTGTTTTGGAACTTCTATACAAGGAAAGTAAAATCTCGTATCGTACAATGGAAGTGTATAAAATGAGTTACTTTAGCTTCTTACGAATTTTTCCTCTTTCTTATAATTCTCTTATTTTCTTTGTCTTTTTCTTCTTTTTTCCTCTCTTTTTTATATATATATATATAATACACTGTATGTACATTCAAAGCACTATGCTTTGAGTCTTCTATTTTTTACAAGGGTAAATGTTGTATAAATAACAAGAATTTTTAAGCATAAAGTTTAGGCGTCTACTAACATCACTCTTTCTTGTGCAGAGTCTTAATTCGTCGTCTGGTTGTGGTAAGATTTATATATTCTCTATGCAAATATTACCAGATTTCAATAATACTAAACTGATACTGCTTTTGCCAACTGGTTCAACGTATACTTTCTACTCTTTTTTTATATTTATATGTATACTCATATCTTTTTATTATTTGTAAATTAGTTTTTCAGGAATATCTTTTATTTCATATGCTGGGCCATAGTTAGTGTAGTAATGTATGTATATAATCTAATAAGCTTACTATCTAAAATTAAGTTGTATTTTAACTGCTAAATTTACAAGGAACTCTTGTAAATTCAATTATTCAAATTAAAGAAACAATTTTACTGCCTTGTTTCAAGTTACAATGAGTTTCATTCGTAACTACTGCTTTACACACAGTTACGTATAGGCGCCTTGGTTAAGATTTTGGCACAGTTTATTATGACATGCTTTATATTGCTATGTAATATATTATAAATTTCGTTTAATTTTGTGAAATGCGGAATTATTGTGTCACTTAGGTTTGGTTGAGTATGTAAGTATATACTTCTATAGATTAGCCATAATTGGAGGAGTTTGGATATAAAAGAGATTTTTTTTATTTTATAATAAGGTTCCTTAATTTGAGCATGATGTTTCATTTTATAACGTTTTTTTTTATTTTTATTAAATAATAGAGTACATATTTTAGTTTTGAAATTAGTGTAATCTCCTGGAGCAACAACAATTATGAAAAGTCAAAAAGGGTCAATAGAAATAATTTTGCTGAAATATTATACTTTTATTAAAAATACATCCAGAGGATGTATTTATATTATTTCATTATAACTAATACTGGATTTACTATCCTTAGGACATAATATGGATCAACGTGAAGAACATAATATAGATTATGTTAACACACTCTAATTTACTATAACGCTGATTATAGGCTGGAACATTGGATATGTGGCCTTGATATAGGTATTGACACAACACACTATATTTCCTGATTTAAACATGCTCTACATAACATTGCATTGCAATAAAAAACCAGTTTTGACCAATTTTCTCCAAATTTTCATACATCTCCGGCATGGCGGTAGTTGAAAATAAAAACTTTCTGATGACAAAAAAATTGGTAAAAACAAATCTAAGCTTTTAAAATGCAAAATTGTCATCGAAAGTGTATAGTAACTTGGTTAGCTATATAAAGTAACCTCAACATAAAATTTAATTTCATATTTAATTTTATAATTTTTTAAAACATTTGTCACTAAAATTTTTGTAAAAAAAGCAAAAACATAGAAAGCAGTTTTTAGTGATTCTAAAAATACTTGTATAATAAAATATTAAAGTTAATGTTACAAACAAATAAAGCAAAAAAAAAAAATTATTATTTGAGGCATTATTTGTCATTCTAGTGCTATTTTTCACAGAGTTATTAGCTTTATTTAAAAAACCTAAATTTTGGACGAGGGTATACAAGGATAAGGTCCATAATTTTTTGAAACAGATTTTATGGTAAAATATAATAAAACTAAATGAAAGAACCATTTTTGGCTTATAAAGTATTTGTTTAAACGATTGCTATCTCGAGTTACAGTTCATTGAAAATGAGTTTTTGTATAATTTTAAGAAAAATAGCTTTATAAATAATGTATGAGTTTACTAGGAATTTTTGTCAGATTAATTTTTATTCTTTACAAACCTGTTTTAAAGTATCAATTTTTAAGATTACTTTAGAATTGTAAGATTTAATAAGTTGAAAGTGAATTTTGTGGCAATTTCTTTGGTTTTTAAGATACAGTGTGCACAAAAACGGAGTTTCAAATTAAATTCCGTAATACGAGCTTGATATATAGTAAATCTTATCTTTGAAGGTATATTTTGGTACAATCCTTAGGGCAACGTTGTAAAAAGTAATTCAATATAACCTATTTTTTAATATACTGTATCTACTATAATTAATTTTATTTTTACGTGTTTTAGCGTAAAATCTGCAAGTTACACATTTTTTTTGAATCTTAAGCCAAAGAATTAGGGTATTTCTGTTATCGTACTATTTTAATTTTGGTAGAAATATTCTTAAAAATACATAAAAAAATATTTTCAGTTCTGCCTCAAGAAAAGCCAATATCTACCCATCCCAAGTTCTGAATTTGCTGCGCCAAGAGATTACACTAATTTCAAAACTAAAATATGTACTCTATTATTTAATAAAAATAAAAAAAAACGTTATAAAATGAAACAGCATGCTCAAATTAAGGAACCTTATTATAAAATAAAAAAAATCTCTTTTATATCCAAACTCCTCCAATTATGGCTAATCTATAGAAGTATATACTTACATACTCAACCAAACCTAAGTGACACAATAATTCCGCATTTCACAAAATTAAACGAAATTTATAATATATTACATAGCAATATAAAGCATGTCATAATAAACTGTGCCAAAATCTTAACCAAGGCGCCTATACAAAAATGTGTAAACAGAATTCGAAAAAAAAGTTGATGAAAATCTTTGTTTTTCTACGAAAAATGCTGCTAAAACGTTCATCAACAACTCAGTCAATAGATAGCTTTATCACTCGTCTTATCAATTACTTTAATTTAAAAACCAATTAATCCAATTTAAGAATTAATTACTAAAAGCTGTGTATACTCTCAAAAAACTTTCAACGTTTTAATCACATTTTTTGTAAAATTTAATGTCAAAAAACTGTCCAAGTTTTGTTTGGGGTGATGCAAAAAATAAAAATATACGGAACTTATTTGATACGTTAATTCAGCTTTGCAATTCATAAATTTTTATATAATTTTGTTTTTCGAATCATTTTTTGATAGATTTAGCATACCACGGGAAAAAAGGTGCAAAATGAGATATAAACTACAACTTTTCTAAAAAAACTGCTATAACAATCACTGCAAAAACTGTTTTACGTGATCATTTTATTGAAAAAGTATAACTTTATAACAATCTGATGTAAAAAAAACAAATAACTACAAATTTTAAAATTGTTATTTTCACGTTTTTTCCCATAGTGTCAAATGGATTTTGGGACTCAGTTATCATAGGGTTTAAGCTGTAATGTAAACTATTATTTTGGTTATTTCGACAAGAAATAAATACTTTTTGCAGAAACAAAAACGCAAAGTAACTTTCATTTAGATCTATCTTGCGAATACAAAAAAATTATTTCTCAATTTTAGTGCTTAGTTTTTACAAGCAATTTTTTAAGCCAATTTTTTGACCGTAATATCAGGCCAGCAAACTTATATTTTTGTATAACCCTTTTATTTTAGAAAAAATATTAGTAGCCTGTAAAGGAAAGATGCAAATTTTTAAAAAATTGATTAAATTCGACTAAATATTAGACAAAAAAGTTCAGAAAATGAAAACTACCTGAAACCTACTTTTTACAGCCGTAAAAAACCAACAGCAAAAACTCTACCTTGACGAATTTTGGCCCTAGTAACCTTAACTTTACATGATAATAGGTACGCATCATTAACACGATGGTCTCAAATAATAACTTTCACAAGCTACTGGATGTTAAAAAAAACATCATCAAAATGCGCTTCTAGCTAGCGTCGCATTTTTATTGATATCAATTAAATATACACTCTTTGTGAATATTAAGCCAAGCTGGCTGCAATTCCACATGAACATAGGTATAACACCTCATACTATTATAATGACCGACAAAATAATAAGGGATGTATGATAGGTAATATTTGCTTTTATTCATTAAAATAGTGGCTCGGTCCATCATAAACAAAATACTAGTCTATCTTTTTGGGCGTTCGTTGCTTTTTTGATTCATGTAATATTGGATACATCAGAATGCTGTTTAATAATTTTGTGAAGGCAACAAATTAATATACATGTTATATAAAACTTAAGATTTTTTTCTTATAAGCAGTTGTATATTTTATCTTTATCCCTAGTTTTAAAATGATGGACCTACCATTAACTTGATGGTAAAGCGCCCTTTTCTTGTTGTCAACCTAGGCTGAGAAAAATAATGATATCAAGAGATGTGATGCAGGGCAATCCATTTTTGAACAACAGTAACAGTATTAGATAATAGCGATTATAGATCTAATCACTGCCACTTTCAAATCTATGGGCTGTTTGCTAGTGTGTATGTAGCAACGCTGTGCCCATTTTATATTAGAAATATCTTGCCGATTTATAAAGTCGAACGTGTTTTTATAGAAGTAGCTACAAAATAATCAGATTTAATTTAATTAATAAACGTTTACTATATGTAATACTACCTGAAGATACAGCTATGTGAGATCGTATCAATAAAGTTTTTGGGTGATTTATTAACTTTAAATAAATATAATAGTAAAGTTTCTAAAATGTGATGTATACACGACCAAACTATTATTTTTTAATAAAAGCTGCATACGCTGGATGTCTTCATGTTATAAGATATTTCTTTATTTAATTCATTTAATGCATTTGTATTTGATTTATACCCACTTCTCCACTATGACCCTTTACTCTTGGTGTACGCGGCTCAATCAATAAATAATTTTTTTTTTTTTAAAAAAAAACATTTAATTTATATATCCACAAACTATTTAGTGAGCTTTTTTTTTTTTTTTTTTTTTTTTTTTGTAAACTGAAAGCTAAATTTGTTGATTTAACAATACTAACTATTATATGGTACTATAAGAGTTTATAGCGCAAGTTGCCGTTAGCAGAACAAACTAGTCCTGAAATTTTTCGATATTGATTTCGAAGTAGCCGTTACCTAAGCTAGTAATAATATTCATTTAGTAAATATATGACCTTATAAAAGCATTGATTATATAGGTAGAATAAGTGAGGGTAATGTCCTCATAATCTTGCAAGTATATCGTATAAATTAAACCTTTTCAATTTTTGGGTACTTAAATGCAAGGAATTCCGTAACTTTTATGCTTGGAACTCCTAAAAGTTACAATTTCTTTTATGTATTGACTTTTACCACGTTATTTTCGGCCCACAAATGGAACCGCTCTGTAGTTTTTATTGTTTTATACCTAAACGATGCGAACATTACCAACTGTAGCTCTCGCAAATAATGACATTTACTTAAACTAGATCTAATTTATGGACTTCATTAAAGGCCATTATATTCAATTTAAGAAACGTTAAACATTTGAATTCATCTAAACAATCAATTATTTCGTCTCCAAGAAAAATTGCCATGCTCATTTCTTGTTTGATTTTTTTTTGAAGTTGACGAGATTCAAGCTGCATGCTTTGAGGCAGTAATTATGAGAGGGAATAAATTTCAATGTGTCCAACTCCAATGATAAATAAAGACCAATTTTAACCATTTCAAAGAAGAAGTTATCATCGTATACCATTTCTTTAAGAAAATCCAAATTTGGGGTAAAAACCAATGGCAATAGTTCCAGTTTTGCTTGCAACTTTATATACGTATCCATAGATTCTAAAGACTTGATAAGCTTTTCATTCGATGGATTTTCTAATAGATAGTAATATAGATTCAATGTAGCTTCTTTTAATTTTATATTTATCCTTTTTTTTTCAAACATTGCTGACTCGGCAATGTTACTCCAGGATTTTCAAACTAATCGACATTGAATCAATTGTTCTAAAGAGTCAATAAAAGTGAAGATTTCGAGTAAAAGTTCTGGTGGTAATTTGAGAAGAGACATTTATGGATTTAAAGCAAAGTGTATGAAAGAGGAAAAGAATGAGTTTTCTAATATTGTAAATCTTATAGCAGTTTATCCACGACTGTGCATCAATTGTATATATTATATCAAAATTACTGCAATTAACAAGCCAAGAAAGCACTGTCTGTAATATATTATAGGTAGCTGTTCTAATAAAAGTGGCTAATAAGGTCTGGTATCAAGATAAAATTTTATTTAAACTATCAAATACTTTTCACATTTTAGAACTCATCATGCAAACTATTACTTTTGGAATCATTTTGCAAAAGAGAATCAACTTTGAGGCGTTTTTGTAAATCTAGTTAAAGGGAAAAATATAACGTAAATATCACTAATCCCTTTTGAAAATATACCTGAAACTTACCTGTTATGAATTGCTCATCTACTGTTTGTGGAAACTGAACAATGTATTCAACAAACATATCTCCAAACTGATCATGGTTATCAATGAAAGGCATACCAGCACCATTAATTGTTTCCACAAAACCAAATTGAGTAACTTCTGTACGCGCTACTCTTACAATTGTTTGGTCCAAATGTTTAATAGATTTGTTAAATCCAACCAATGCCTCAATCAAAGAAATTTTCATTTGAGTATGTAAATCATTTCCACGTCTTTCAAACATAGGATGATTTGCTGCATTAATTGTGAATACTATATCTCCTGTGTCTAAATCAGGAAACTCATTTGATTCCTCTTCAAATACCTTATGGAAGAAATTAAATATGGTTGATGATTTATAATACTGCAACTGTGTCTAATCTTACAATTTTTCGCCCAGTTGGCACGCCTCTATCAATAGTGATGGTATATTGCTCATTTCCTCTCTTGATTTTATGCCCATTACATGCTTTGCAATGTTTTGTAATAATTTTTCCCTTGCCCTGACATTTATCGCATTGTTGTTGAAATTGTTGAACAAAACCTGGTGCAATCTGAACTTGTTTTAATACGTTGCCTTGACCTTGACAAGTTGTACATGTATGAATTGAGTCAGAGCTATGAGCACCGCTTCCAAAGCAATGATTACAAATAACTTGCTTTGAAATATCAACTTCTATATTGGCTCCATTGTAAATATCCTCTAATGACACCTGTAGTGGGATTTCCATATTGTGTGTTCTTGGTTTCCCTTGTGACTGACCTATGTATTTATGTAAATAGAATGAGCATATAAATAATTAAATATGTTTGTGATTGCAATTACCGCCAAAAAACTGAGAAAACAAATTGCCAAATGGGTTATTTCCTGCATTTTGCTGTTGCTGTTGTTGTTGCTTCAACCCCTCTTCGCCAAATCTATCATATGTATTTCGTTTCTCTTCATTACCAAGTACCTCATAAGCTAGCAAACTAGTGTTAAAAAATTGGTTTCCCCTATATCTATGTTGCTAATTACCTTCAGCTATTTCCATGAACTTTTCTGAAGCAGATGAATCTCCTGGATTCTTGTCTGGATGATATACTCGAGACAATTTTTTGAAATGTTTCTTAATTTGACTCAGAGGTGCATTTTTTGGTACATCTAAAATTGCATAATAATCCTTGCCCGCTTCAACTGATAATAAAATTGAAAAAACAAATAATACACTGATCCACAATATCACTGAGCGTATCATAATATTTTGTGTAAAGTTAGTTAATTAGAAAGATCAAAAACAATTAACATTATAGATTTATAGTACAATTCGGTTTTTTAATTAAGGTATTGTTGTATGACAAGGAAAAACAACCTATGGTTATTTAACAACAAATTAGATATATTGAATACCATTTTCTTGTGTATGAGCAAATAATGGTCGACTTTGCATATTCGTTGGATTTCCGGACCATAATACAAAATCATTATTTTGTAATTCCTCCTCATTCTCTTCCTTGAGTCCAAAGATCTCTTGAAGATTGGTAGTTACAAATTTAATAGCTTCAGCTTCTGTAATTCTCAATTCCTCTGATGGAGATGTAGCAGCCAACCATCCAGCATCCCATGCTAAATTTCTGGCCCAACCATCATCAGATACACCTAAACCAATTTTTACTCCATGGTAATGCAAAATATGAGCCGCTGTTCCATTTGTTAATGGTGCACCAGTTAGGCAATGACTAGAATCGAAATTCTCAGGTGTGCACAAATAAGGCCTCAAAATAACAGCAATTTTCGCTTTTTTTAGATGTGGTGCTAGTAGATGAGCTTCTGCTCCACCCATAATAGCAAGGCGTGCATTTGGGATAATTCTTTCTTTCAGTTGAATGATAGAAGCAATTTCATCCTTATTGTTTACCATAATAATCAATGGAATCTCACCACGAGCAGCTTGTCCATAGCGAGTTTTAGTGTTGATGTTGTCTGTAAATATTTGTCGCAAAAATGCGATTTGAGATGACACAGTAGGGAAGCTGTCAGATTTAGCAGAATGTCCAATTTGTAAATGAAGAGCGGCAGCAGGTGTTAATAAAGCTCCATTAGATAAAACTAAAAATATGGTTTAAATGCCTGCATTTGATTGATTATTTATAAAGAAACTTACTTGAATCAGCATTGGTTTTGAATGCAGTGCTGACACCAATGACAATATTATTGGAAATAGGTGAGCTAATCGTAGTTAATACACCTCCCTTGTAGGCCTCTTCTAGCTTTTTTGTTCCTAATTTTAATCCATCCACTGCTTCAATTACTGCTTTAGGATTTTGGGTGGATGATGAAGGAACAATGCCATCTCCTGTTGAACCTTCTGAAGGCATTTCTACCATACCCAATTTTGATCCTACAGCAATTAATCCCTATATAGATAAGAGTATTTAGTAAATTTTGATAGAAGCAAGAAAAAAAAAAAAAAAGCACTACTTACAGGTAAAATATAACCTCCCTGCACATCGATTGTTTCAAAATTACTTTTAATAAGCATTGACTCACAATCCTCCTGTTGTGAAGAACAAACAATTTGACCATTCTGAACAATAACTGTCTTGGATTCACTCACATAATTAAATCCAATATTGGTCAAGATGTAATCTTTCAAACCTTTTTTAGGAAGCTTTGGAATTTCTTCTTGTTGAAATGCATTTTCATAAACATCTTTTTTGATTGGAGTAATTGGCTTTTCATCAAAAAGAGGGACACCATCTACGAAAACTTGTAGCGGCGCAGCACCAAGAGCCAAAGGGCTACGATCCCAAATAACAACATCAGCATCATATCCTACTTTTAAAGACCCCACGCGGTGCCCTAAACCAAGTGCTTTCGCAGGTACAGATGTAATGGACTTAAAGGCTTCTTGGGGAGGCAATCCATAATGTGTTGCTTTAGCTGCTTCAAATGCCATATGCTGTGAATTAAGAACAGGATGATCACTTTTAAATGCAACAGGAATACCTGCTTCGTATAAGTATTTAGGTGCTTGAGGTGATGCCTCAAAAGCTTCCTTTTTATAGCCCCAATGATCTGCAAATGTGGCAATTGTAATGTTATTTTGTGCTCTTTTAATTATCTCGGGTATCTTGTATGCTTCTAAAGCATGATGGAAAGCACTGATATTGAAATTAAATTCATCTGCATGCCTCAGCATTGCCTCAATATCATGAGTTTCATAGCAATGAATATTGAGTTTGACTCGACCACGTAGCAATGCTGTAAGTGATTCTAATTTGATGTCTTCGGGGAAATGGCTTTCAAAATGAACATCCTCAACGGAAGACAGGTTTTCTGCAACAGAACACCAATCTTCTTGAGCTTCTACAAGCTTTTTAGCATCTGCAAATGCTTGACGTAACAAGTATGCTTCTCCTAATCCTGTTGAATCATATAATGTTAGTATTGAACTGTTGTGTTAAATGCTGTAATGATTCATTTACTTGTCGAGGGCATACGTCCCATTCTACCATAACTCTAAATAAAGAAAACTAACTTAATTGCAGAGCTATATGAATTATAAATGTGCTAATATACCTTGGGATTTTCACCACATGCCATCTTCATATATCGCCATTTCTGTTCTATATCTTCATCGATGCCATTTTGGACCAACATGTCTTGATTACTCAAGGTATCCATAGGCCTTAACTTGAAAGCAAAAGCTTCGCCTCCAATTAAGTTACCAGAACCAGGTAAAACAAGTGCTGTAGTTATACCACCAGATGCTACAATACGAATTGCTTTATCGGATGGATTAAATGCATCCAAAGTTCTTACAAAAGGTGTTATAGGATCCGTTTTTTCGTTTGTATCTGATGTTCCTGACAAACTTGGCCATGACATGACACCTAAATGCCTACATACATATTTTCAATATATTATTCAAATGTGAGTTTCCTTTTAACGTACGTATGCATATCAACTAGTCCAGGAGATACAATGTGCCCTCCGACATCAATAATTTTTGCGGAGGCTGGTGCCTGGATATTTTGTTTCACTTGAAAAATTAGACCATTGTCCATTAAAATATCAACATGATTCAAAATTTCCCCTTGTCCATCCCAGACAACAGCGTTTTTCAAAACTATAGGTTGGCTATCTCTTGGTGCGCGAGGGTTAAATTTTCTTTCGTTTGTAGCAATTTTAGGTGATTTATAGTGAATTTGTTGGCATTTCGTCAATCCTTGCTGGAAAGCAATCGATGAAATACCAGGTGTAATAGGTGCTTCAATAGGGCTAACACTCTTTTTATGCTTAATATCTGGGAGCCATGTAGCTAACCCGATTAGCAGAATAATAAATAACACAATAGCACTTAAAACGGCCACGGGTAAATGATGTTTTTTAGCATAAGTTTTATAATTGAAATGTTTAATACGTTCAATCAATGTTGGTGGTCGTCGTTCATCTTCTTGATTATTTGGTGGAATAGATCTATATCCATCTTGCGTGGACATTTCTCTATAATTTTAGATTTCTTTGAAAAAAGAACAGAACAATAATGGAGCGATTGGTTTAAAGGTATGGGTTAAAACTTATTATTTTCTAAGTGTTACACGGCGTTTTGTGATACCGATGGCGAATCCCATAATGATATGGCGCATCTCTGTACAAGTATATGAATAAACGTAATTGAATCATCTACTTGACGAACACGGTTAACGATATATGTGAGCATTTGGGACTATATTGTTATCAGATTTAGGGAAAAGTTAGTAAGCCCCTGTCATATTAAGAGTTTTCATAGTTTGACATTTTTAAATCTTCAAAGCGACATAGCCCATCTAACAAAGCTTTTGCAACCTTCTTGATTGATTTGGCTGTCTACTTATATTTTTTTCCTAAATAAATTGAAAATCCAATTTAAAAGTTGAACTTCATACGCTGTAAATGGAATTCCTATTTGCATACCTAAAAACTGCTGATCACACCATCTCACTTCATAATATCAAATCTGAAAAAGCGATTCATTCTGCATACAAAAAAAACTAAAATGGTCTTGTTCAAAAAAGTATGTAAATACCTTGTTTAATTTAGATGTATTGGATGCAAAATATATATTTAACTTTTTTCAGCTTATATCAAGAGCTGCAAAAACAATTAATAGTTTTCTTGCTACATATATTCCCTTTGGCCATTTAATATTACCATTGCTACGCCTCATACTTGTCGTAACTCTCTTTTTGTCGATACTTTCTTTTTTTCTAATAAAACATCTTTATTACAATCAAGTATTTACAATCTGTACTAAACTGCCATTCAATATTATATTCCCAAATTACATCTCAATCACTCCTGAAACAGACCAATTCTCAGGTCAAACCAATTTATACGGACTCAAGTATAAATCAAGCATAATAAGTATATTTATTTTCGTCGCAAGTAATTACATAAGTTTATATTCAAAAAGAACAACACATTTAACCCATATAGAACCAATCCTTTCTTATCTTACATAGATAATAATATGAACATCCCATTTTATTTCATTTTATTTCATTTTGTCCATTTTACCAAGAACCTTTTAACAGAACATCAGCTAGTATAAATAACATAAAATAGTAACAAAACTAATAAAGAGCATCTTACATTTTCGTCTTATTTTTTGCCTTAATATTCTCTTATTAATATTTTATTTTTATCTTTTTGTTTTACAACAAGATCCCTTGAACTATTATAATATATACTTCATTGTATCTTTTCTGTTATTCTTGTATCCATTTCGTTTTATATAAATTATATAAAACATTTACTTTAGCTGGACAACTTAAAAACCTGGTGCTCATTTAATAGATATTACTGCATTGGTAATATTCTATTTTATTTTAATTTTTTTACTACAAGTTCAACTGTAACAATATTCATCACGGCAACTACAAAAGAATTGAAAACAATAAATCTACACACACTATGCACAGTCTTGCAAAAAAAAACTCTCCGGCGGGGAATTGAACCCCGGTCTCCCGCGTGACAGGCGGGGATACTCACCACTATACTACCGAAGACTTATATTTTGTGTTACAGCAATAGTTTAATTCTGTAACACTAAAAAATAATTTTGCCCACTACAGCTTTAGGCAGTCTCGGGACGTCTTAGGGAACCCTAATACGCCTTCAAATTATTTTTACAGTAGTAACGAAAATTAAGTGAGCGATCAAGTAGTAATTTTTAGTGCACAATGTTTGTTGTTTTTTCCCTGTGTAATTTTTTTCTTTTTTTGTATTATTCTCACACTCTTTCCAGTTTTTTTTTAGATGAATATTTATCTTATTAGATAATAATTAGAGATAAAGTAAATACATTAAAATAATGGACAAGTGTATTTTACAAATTTTTTCGGTGATTTTTACTTTCCTTTTGGCTTTTTCTCAAATTTATACGTAAATAGCCAATATTTTATGTATTTGCATTGTTTTGGAACTTCTATACAAGGAAACTAAAATTTCGTATCGTATAATGGAAGTGTATAAAATGAGTTACTTTCGTTTCTTACGAATTTTTCCTCTTTCTTCTAATTCTCTTATTTTTTTTGTCTTTTTTTTTTATTCCTCTTTCTTTTTTTTTTTATTCCTCTTTCTTTTTTTTTTATATAATATATACTGTATATACATTCAAAGCACTATGCTTTGAGTCTTCTATTTTTTACAAAGGTAAATGTTGTATAAATAAAAAGAATTTTTAAGCATAAAGCTTAGGCGTATAACATCACTCTTTCTTGTGCAAAGTCTTGATTCGTCGTCTGGTAGTGGTAAGATTTATATATTCTTTATGCAAATATTACCAGATTTTAATAATACTAAACTGATGCTGCTTCTGCCAACTGGTTCAAAGTGTACTTTTTATTCTTTTTTTATATTTATATGTATACTCATGTTCTTTTATTATTTGTAAATTAGTTCTTCAGGAATATCTTCTATTTCATATGCTGGGCCATCGTCAGGGTAATAGTGTACGTATATAAATTGATAAGCTTTCTATCTAAAATCAACTTGTATTTTAACTGGTAATTTCTCTTTTGACGTAGCCATTCTGCATTTAACTAGGAGCATTTTACATAAACACAAACTATATTGCTGTAGA
>JAEPRC010000900.1:0-16409 GCA_016758945.1 Mucor plumbeus
ACCTGGCTAACTTTATTAAGTAACCTCAGCATAAAATTTAATTTTGTATCTAATGGTGTATTTATTGAAAACGTGTATCACCAAAAATTTTGTAAAAAAAGCAAAAACATAAAAATCAGTTTTTAGTAATTTTAAAAATACTTTTATAGTTAAATTTTAAAGTTAGTGCTACAGACAAATAACGCAAAAAATACCTATTATTTGAGGCATTATTTGTTACTGTAGCTCTATTTTTCATAGAGTTATTAGCTTTCTTCGAAAAAGTCAAATTTTGGACGAGGATATACAAGGGGAAAATTCATAATTTTTCAAAATTGTTTTTATGATAAAATATAATAAAACTAAATAATAGAACCATTTTTGGCTAATAAAGTGTATGTTTAAACGATTGCTCTCTCGAGTTATAGTCCATCAAATCTGCGTTTTTGTATGCTTTTAATGGAAATAGCTTTATAAATAGTGTATGAGCTAGATTGAAATTTTTGCTAGAATGATTTTTCTTTCTTATATATCTGTTTTACAATATTGCTCTTTGAGATTACTTCAAAATTGCAAGAGTTATCAACTAAAAATTAAATTTCGTGGTAATTTTTTTTGGTATTTTAAGGTACAGTCCGCATAAAACGGAGTTTGATAATTCAGGCCTCGTAATTCGAGCCTGATATGTAGCAAATTTGTTCTTTGAAGGGATTTTCTGGTGCAACATTTAGGGCAACGTTGTAAAAAGTATTCCAACATACACACTCTGACCTCCTGTATGCTCTCAGAGCACATGTATGTGATCGAATGAGATGGACAATAGGCTCATAAGGTCATCGATACGCTCATATGAGAGTATCTTAGATACTGATCGAAAAGTTAATCAGCACTATGGGAAAAAACGCGAAATTGGCAATTTTAAAATTTGCAGTTATTTATTTTTTTACGTTAAATTATTATAAAGTTTTATCTTCCCAATATAATCTTAGTATAGAACAGTTTTTGCAGCGAATATCATAGTAGTTTTTTTTTTTTTTTTTTTTTTTTTTTTTTTTTTTTTTTTTTTTTTAGAAAAGTTGCAGTTTATACCTCATTTTACATCTTTTTTCCCGTAGTGCAATGTAAAATTAAATCAATGCACTTTTGACTTTTGATATACCATTAAATTGTATTCTCAATATAGATTTAGGTAACTTAATCGTACTACAATAGAGCCTCAATTTAAGGGCGCTCGTGGTTTCTTTTAAAAAGACTCTTACATCGAGTACCTCCCTTAAATCAAATTTAAAACACAGATAAACTTCAATTTTAAGAAAGGAATGAAGACATCTTAGAGAATCACACCACATCCTTAATCCATGGTGGTAATGATGAAATTGACAATATGGAAGAAACAAACGATGTTATTCCTGTAAATGAAGAAAAATTCTAGCAAGTTTAGGTTATGTTACTTCAAAATTTGTTGCTACTGTTATGTCAAGATATATCATAGGTCTCACATCCAAGGTCTCAGTCTATAATTGGTGTTATAGTAGATCAATAATGCTGTATTGATCTACAACATATTCTTAGATAGTAAAACCCTTGTAATAATTATAATGAGCGTGTATAAATGCCTCCAAAGAATATATTGTTAATAAAAGTTTAATATTTTGGCAAGATTATTTATAAAAGTTCTTTTGACATTTTTTTTTGAAAAATATCATTGAATTTCTAAAGGTTTTTTTGAAGATACGTGTAACTTTTAATACACTTACGTTAAGTTTAAATAATTGATACAATGGGCCGCAAAATTATCTATTGATTTAGCTATTAATGAACGTTAAAGCTACATTTTTCGTAGAGGAATCAAGATTTTTGCCAATTTTTTTTTTAAATTCAAGTATTAGATAAGGCTGTACAAAGAAAAAATTGAAGCAAAATTACGACAATTTATTGGTACACATTTTTGAGCATATTTCCACCAAAAATCAATATTTTGAAATACTCAAATTGGGTCCGACGGAGTTCAAAGAGATCTACGGCATGAATAAAAAATAACTGCTGCTCAATTTAACGAATATTCTGAAATCTGCCGCAAAAAAAAATTCGAAAAAGAAAAAAAAGTGCCCAGCATTTTTTCATACTTAAACATATTATAGAACGTTACAAAGCAAGTAAGTTTGATTACTAACAAGTCCTAGTATAGGCTGGTTTTTCGCAGATATATGAAGGCTCAAAGCTTTTGATTTTTATTTTTTTTTATAGGGTAGAACGTAGTGGATATACTTTATTTATTATTATTTAATGTGAAGACTTAATATACATGAAACTCCTACAATAACGCTTCATGTAGCACAACGTAAACGTAAAACTAAAGGTCAAGAGATTGAGAGGTCTCCACAAGTGGGCCTATTATAAACAAGATTGCGATATGATGATATTATGAAAGTGGGGAAAGAAATCTACTAAATAAAGTGCTGCACCCAGAGCCAAACAGGCATGCGGAGAAACGTCATACTAAAAGTTGTGGGTTGGCGACGATGACACTAAACAGGATATACAGTACTACATAACATTATCAAAAATAAACTTGTCGACACCAGGATTTGAACACGAGACCTTGCGCCTGGGAAGCACACGCCTTAACCATTCAGCCCAACCACCAAGGGCCGACTTTTGATTTTTAGCAGTGAATTAGCTTCAAAAATCTGAAACATTAGCATTAAAAAAATTACACTAACTGCAAAAAATGGGATATTTCCGGATACTTGTTTTTGGATTAAAGTTGAGCATCTCAGGTACATCGGCGCATAATTTTTTCTTGATGTTATTCAGTAAAAATTAAAAGTTGAGCAGGAATGAAATATTGGACACAGGTTTTAAGTAGGACAGACCTAGCAAGACTTAAAAGTAGTAGTTCAAATCCTTACTATTTACTGAAAAAAATGTATACAATTTCAATAAAGGAGAAAAAACATAAAAATATATAACTTTAAATTCCATCAACAATGTTATATTAGTTGTTTTCACTTGCCATGTGTCATGTCTTATAGGCAAAAATAAATTATTCAAAACTATTTGACAACGGCAAATTGGAGAGTTTCAATGCTATACTAATCTTATATTATACATTGTAAAATAAAAAAGCATTTCCCTAGTTTGAAATTGCATGCTTTCAGATATATACATATTTTGCATAATAGCATGATGAATTAGAGAAGTAAAATATTAGAATTGAAGGCTCCACTGTAAGCCACATTTATTTTCAATGCAGTCACCGTATTTTTTTTTTCTTTTTGACAATTCTGATAATGAAAAAAAAAAGCATTACAAGATAGGGGCAACATTCACTCTTTCATCACTTGAAAATACATATAATTAGATATCATGAGTGGTTTACTGTCAACTCAACCCAAAGTCGAAAGTCATTTAGAGGACTTGTTCAAAAATTCTGTAAATATTGCAAATCTTGATATCCAAATAAAATATTGATTAAATTTTTTTTAGGCTGGTAAAAGTGAAATTGCTGTCAAGCCTATTCTCACCGAGGAAGTTGTAGCCAATGCAACAAAAAAGACAAAGAGTCATGGAAAGAAAGATGCCAACAAAGCATTTATGGGGTTCAAGAAGGCTAGAGAATTAATCGCTGCCACTCAAAAGGTATAGCTGGCAAAAAAAAAAAAAAAAAAAAAAAAAAAAGATTTATAACATAGGGTACTAACATGGAAACATATTTTTTAAGAGAAAAGCAGATGAGTTAGAAGCAGAGACTAAAAAGAAAGCCAAGAAGGTTATGACTACTGAGGAATTAGCAGAGAAAGAATTAAGAACCGTTTTTGTTGGTAATTTGCCTGTCGAATGTATTGAAAAGGTAAAAACCAAATGGCACAAATTTTAATCATAAAATTTTACTTAATTTTTCAAATGTTTTATAGGAAGGTTATAAGCAATTAGAAGCAAGATTTAAAGAGTGTGGAAAAATTGAATCGATTCGTTTCAGATCAGTTGCTTTTTCAGAGCCTATGGATCGTAAATCAGCATTTATCGCTCGTAAGCTTCACTCATCTCGTGATGTATTAAACGCCTATATTGTCTTTAATACAAAGGAAGCAGCAGACAAAGCATGCAAATTGAACAGTGTTGTATTCATGGATAAGCATTTGCGTGTGGATGGAGCATCAAACGACAAACAACATGATCGTAAAAGATCAGTATTTTTGGGTGGATTACCATTTGACACAGAAGAAGAGGAGCTTTGGGAATTTTTCAAGGATTGTGGAGACATTGAAAGTGTAAGAGCTGTCAGAGATTCAAAGACTAATGTTGGTAAAGGCTTTGGATATGTTCAATTCCTTGATCGTGACAGTGTGGATGCAGCATTGGCATTAACTGATAAAAAGTTTCGTCCTAAAACCAAGATTCGTATTCAACGTTGTAAAATACCCGTATCTGAAGGTGGTACCAGAGATGTCAAAAAGAAGGGCAAAAAGAACACTCAAAACCGCAAACCTTCTGGTAAATCTGGTAAGCTGATACCTAGCCCCAAGAGATTAGAAGGTACTCGTGCTACTAAAGATGATGGTAAAAAGTTCAAGATTGTCAAAACCAATAAAAAGGCCAAAAAAGGTGGAAAGAAATAAGCTGAAACCAAAAAAAAAAAAAAAAAAAAAAAAAAAAAAAAATTCATTAAAATATTCATGTCAAAATGCAAAATAAAATAAAATAAAAAACTTTCTCTTTTTCTTTTAATTAACAATGTCTGTCTTGGATTGCAAAAAGGCCAATCAATATTTATCTGAATATGAGCATAAAGATGGTTTAGCCATTGAAGCTCTTATGGATGAGCAACTTAGCGGTGGTTTGACATATAATGATTTCTTAATTCTTCCTGGTTTCATTAATTTCGATGCTAATAAAGCTGCTCTTGATTCTAAGATTACAAAAAATATTACATTAAAAACACCCTTCTTGTCTTCTCCAATGGATACTGTCACTGAAACTGAGATGGCTATCTCAATGGCTGTAAGTTTTTTTTTTTTTTGTAAATGTCAAGTAGAAATTTGTTATTTAGAAACTAAAAACTGCGTAAAATTTGTAGTTGTTAGGCGGTATTGGTATCATTCATCACAATTGCGATGCTAAAGCTCAAGCCGATATGGTTCGTAAGGTCAAGACCTTTGAGAATGGTTTCATTGTTGATCCTGTTGTTCTTTCTCCTACCAATACTGTCGCTGAAGTAAAGACCATTAAAGAACAACACGGATTCTGTGGGATTCCCATTACAGGTAACACAGCATAATTTATGAGGGAGGAAGGGAGAAAATGGGCGTGAGTAAATAATCTAAACTTTAATTTTTTTTTCTTTCAACAGAAAATGGTCAAATGAACGGCAAATTGGTCGGCATTGTTACTGCTCGTGATATTCAATTTCATAAAGATAATCAATCTTTACTCAAGAATGTTATGAGCACTGATTTAGTGGTTGCTAAGAAAGGCATTACTCTTCATGAAGCTAATGAAATTCTTCGTTCTTCAAAAAAGGGTAAATTACCCATTGTTGATGAAGAAGGTAGACTTGTTTCTTTATTATCTCGTTCTGATCTTCTCAAGAACCTTCATTTCCCTTTGGCTTCCAAGTCTGCTGATTCCAAGCAACTTTTAGTTGGTGCTGCCATTGGTACTCGCCCTGATGATAAAGATCGTCTTGCTTTATTGGTTGAAGCTGGCCTTGATGTTCTTGTTTTAGATTCTTCTCAAGGCAATTCCATTTACCAACTTGATATGGTTCGTCATATCAAGGAGAATTACTCTAAACTTCAAGTCATTGCTGGTAATGTTGTTACTCGTGAACAAGCTGCTAATTTGATTGAAGCTGGTGCTGATGGTATTCGTATTGGTATGGGTTCTGGCTCAATTTGTATTACTCAAGAAGTTATGGCTTGTGGTCGTCCTCAAGCTACTGCTGTCTATCGTGTTTCTGAATTCTGTCGTCGTTTTGGTGTTCCTACCATTGCTGATGGTGGTATTGGTAATGTTGGTCATATCGTGAAGGCTTTGGCTTTAGGCGCTAGTGCTGTTATGATGGGTGGTCTCCTTGCTGGTACCACAGAAACTCCTGGCGATTATTTTTACCACGAAGGTCAACGTCTCAAGCGTTATCGTGGTATGGGTTCTATTGATGCCATGAGCAACAACTCTGGTGGTAAGGAAGGTAATGCTGCTACAAAACGTTATTTCTCTGAAGGTGATGCTGTCAAGGTCGCTCAAGGTGTTGTTGGTAATGTTCTTGATAAGGGTTCTGTTCGTAAATATGCTTCTTATCTCATTACTGGTGTTCAACATTCTCTTCAAGATATTGGTTGTGAGTCTGTTACTCAATTCCATAAGGATGTTTATGCTGGTAATGTTCGTTTTGAAAAGAGAACAGCTGCTGCTCAAATGGAAGGCGGTGTTCACGGCCTTCATTCTTTTGAAAAGAAGCTTTTCACATCTTCATAAATTATATATTTTGTTTGTTTTTAAATTTCATTTACTTTTTGTAAAAGAAAGAGCATAGTATACTATATATACTACATCACTTTTACATCTTTTATCTCATTTTACCATTTAGTCTGTCTTTTTACAGTACAATAAATATAAATATTTACTCAGTTTTGTCTCAAACCGATAACATTTACATTTTTCTTAACAGTATATGGCTGGCATTAACCGTATTTACTTTTTTAAAAACAATTTAAATGAATACCAAAACATAGGCATAGCTAGGTATGCGTAGTATATGAATTCATATTTGCAATAAAGTACAGCACACTTTTTCTCTTGCTGAAAAACTCCTGGAACTGTATAAATGCGTTTTTTTGTAACCAAAAATAGCAAAATACGAAATTTTCAATATTTCATTTAAAACCAAAATTTCATTCACAAATAATGAATTTAGACCTCTATTGTTAACATATAACTAGGCTGAACTCAATAAGACAATAGAAAATGTATTTTCTAATGAAACCACAATATTCTTATTTGGACTGACATATTTAAAGCCTTGAAATTCAATGCAAGCAAAAATTCGATAATTTTCTAGCATTTGCCATGAGATATATATATTTTAAACTAATCCATATCTTCAAATTAAACAAAGCCATTTGTATATTATATATATATAATTCGTTTATTTTTGCGCGCGTGTGTTTGTGTTTGTGTTTGTGTATGTGTGTGTGTGTGTGTGTGTGTGTGTGTGTGTTTGATCCATTCATAATATATGTTTTTAATCTCTTGCAGGACTTAAACTTCTATTGCGTCTACGATCACGTCTATCACGATTATCGTCATTTGTTGAGGTAGGGCCCTTGATGAAAGCGTAATCGACCTTGATGGTTTCTCCAAGATATTTTGTATCATTAGCCTCTGTAATAGCAGATTCTGCTTCCTTACGTGCTTCATATTCAATGAATGCATAACCCTATAATGAGTTTATTAACCAAATCAGAATATATAAAAATTCCAAAATTTCAGCATTTTACCTTGACATAACCTGTACGTCTGTCCAAATTTAAATGAATATTTTTAATTGTGCCATATTCCATGAATCTCTCTCCCAAAGATTCTTCGTCAGTTTCCTCATGAAGTCCACGAACAATAACAATCCAGCCTTCAATAGCTGAAATAAATAAATAAATAAGTAAAATCAATTTCGATAATTGAACGTTCGTTAATAAGACTTACAGCGAACAGGTTCTAATTCTTCATCCATTGCATCTCCTCTGCCAGCACGTCGTAAAGAGCCTAATAGAATTATTAGATTTAATACTAATTTGATTGATTTGATTCCATACTATCATTGTTGGAAAATCCTCTTCCTTTGACTCGAACATCTAATGTAGCGCGTATTTAAAATATCATGTAAATATCAAAACTTTATATATATATATAATTATTTACCATCATCAATATTCATTCTTTCAGGTGAGTGAGACATGGTTGCAATTATATAAAGTATATGTTGAGTAAAGAGTTTTTTTTGTTTTGTTTTGCTTTTGACCTGGAAACAAATATTTAACATGACGTTGAAGAACGAATGCCAAAATGTTTCGAGAAAGCTGGTCACATCAAAAGTAGCAAATATTATATGCCATAATTAGTTCTCAAAGGATTTTAAAACAAGAAGTGAATGCTTTGATAGTATTAAATAGTGTAATAATGGGTAACTTATAACTTGTGCTTTACATATACAATTTTTTATTGTACCATTTCAGTAATTTTTTTGATTGTTAAAATCTCAATATTCAAAATACTTTTGACTTTTTTTATACTGAACATGCTGATCACTTTATTAATGGATTTAATTTTAATTTTGTATGAAAGAGATCACTTGCTAAATGTCAATAATGCACGTCCATCTTTAGAGACTTGCACGCTTTTTCTTTGGACATTTATTAAATGTCTTGATGATGCCAACATACGTCTATTGTTAGTAGTATTGCTGTTGTTGCATTGCTGTTGGGGTTGTTGTTGCTGCTGTTGCTGATGTATTTCTGTCGATACTTCATCCTCCAAAAAGCCATAATTATCATTTTCAAATTGCTGAATCTGACTTTTAGACATCATATCTGGATCAATTTGACATTTTTCTGATTGAGGGACTATAACAAAGTCTAAAGTATTTAACCGTTTTAGTATAAAAGTCATGCAAATAGCATGCTTTTTTTTTTTTTTTTTTTTTTATTGATTTATTTTTCCCCACCTTTTTTCTTGATGAGTTCAGAGAACTGACTTGGCTCAAGATAAGGAGGAAATATATAAAAATTACCTTCTTCTTTTTCAACATCACTAGATATTTCCACCTTTTCAGCTGCATAGCTTTGTATTGCTTCTGTAGCAGTAGCTACATTAAAACAATTTCGAATATCTAATCCAGCATCACCTAAACATCCAGGTTGTTGACCAAATCTTTTTGGACCTACGATTTGACCAAATTTCATCATGCTTTTTTCGGGATTTTCTTCTTGTTGCTGTTGTTGTTGCATTTGATATTCTTTGTTTTTCAAGATTTTAGTAATTTCTTCATTTGCTTGATCAGATTTAGCAGGATCACTTGCTTTACTGCATATTGAAGAATGTTTTGATGATTTTGGAGAAGAAGGAATTAATGGAGAAGAAATATTTAGTTTTGGTCTTTTTTTATCCATATTAGATGCTGTAAATTGTTGATCTGAATCACTGTGCTTATTTAAACCAGAAGAAATTGTCATTTTGCGGGATATTTGTAAGCCCCATTTAGATAAACTCTTTTTCATGCTTGTAAACTTTTTTCTTGTTGGAATATTCATCTCACTAATAGACTGGGTATCATCACTTCCTGTAAAAGATGATACAAGTGATGGAGTGTATGTTGATGATGTTGTTGATTGCGCAGCAATTTTAGCAACTGCTTCTTGTAAGATTAAATGACACTCTTCTGTGTTGCTAGTTGTAAATGATTTGATGTAATTTCCTGGCGGTGGGTCCATAGAAATAGGATGAACAAGCATTATAGGAATTTCAGATACAACAGTATTTACACTAAATAAATTATTCAATAAAGGCATATATTTGAATGAAATAGAGAGCTTACTCTAATAGCGATTGTATTGATAATCTGATTGAAAAAGAAACATCAATCAACTTTTGATTTCTCACAGTAACTTGATTAGACTATATTTAAGCAAAGAAGATTAGCTCTAAATTATATTATTAAAAAGTCTAATTATTTACAGGCGTATCTATTGTCAGTGTTACTTGATCTTGACTTGCTGGTTCTAACGGTCTCCACCAACCCAAATCAGCTAAAGATATAGTAACAATATTTTCACATGAAGAAGTTACAGGAACTAATGATTGGTCTTCATTATTAATTGAATATGTATTTTGTTTGCGTAAAAGCTCAAGTTTGATATCATTTACAGTATCCTTTAGAGTATTATTTTGAATTTTTACAGTAACGTAAATAGGTGCACCAGATATCCAAACAGAACGTGGCATGCTTGTTTCAACAGAAACATGTCCTTCTTTTGTTGTTTTCCATACTTGCTTATTATTTAATAAAACCGGTGTATATAAGGCTGTAGCATCTTTTAGCGACTTCAATGCCATATTTGAATATACAGTTATGGCTTGCTTTTGTAATGTTGGTTTATCATTATACCATTGAATTTCACTCTTCAAGTAATACTGAATAGTGCCTTTTTTATCGATATATGTTCCGCTTAGATCTGAAGGTAATGAAACCAAAAAAGGAACAATGATTTTGTTTGTGTTTTCTGTTGATGAAACGTTTTGGTATGGTGTAACTTGTTCTAAGCCTGTCAATTGCAAGATGTTTAAATTTAAGAATAAAAATGATTTGTAATTTGATCTATTAGAATCATTTACATCTATAAAATTTGGTTAGTTTTTTTAAAGTAAGGGATAACTAGCAAATAAAATGTACCTTCAAGTCCCACCAAATCCAATTTTATGCTTTCAATTTTATGCACCAATGTTGTATCACCATGAATAACAATGCTACCTGCAAGTTCACCACTGGCAATAGCATGCGGAGATTTTAGGTAGATGTAAACATTTTGTTGATTCTTCTTCCAAGATGTATGGCTTATCGTTGTACTTGATCTTGATAACGTGCGAGTAGGTGTACGGGCAATTTTCTTAAAAAAATGAGTTAGTGAAGGAGATGACGATTCTTGTATTGTTGCATTTTTTGATAAAGGTACAAAAAGAGGACTGATACGATTTTTACTAGATGAAGAAGTAATCAATGGTGATAGATGTAAATTTGAATACCAAGATTTCAAAGCTAAATCATTCATCGATAAAGCGCTATTACGGTTTGCTGTTGTTGTTATAGTGCTGCTTATATTAGACATATTTGTGTATAAATAAGAAGAAATACAACGTGAATTATGTAAAAAGCAATGAAATTATTTAATGTTAATATCCGATGCATTGTTTACATTCCATTTCAATAAAACAAAATAAAAATTCTTTATTGCTTATTTTTCACTATCAATTGGTAATTGAATATGTCCATCATCTCTTGTTAAAAATGATATAGACACTAAACATGTTTCAATTGCAAATAAACCGACTATAATGTATTTCAAACAGAAAATAAACCCAAATAACACACAGTTTTCTTGAGATAGACACAAGTCTGTTTGTTCAATTAAATCAGTAGATTTTAGATCAAACAAGATTGAAAATGTCCAACTAAGTGCTAATCCAAGTGGCATCAAGAGTTGACATATCGTTTCAATTAGGGTATCTGTGTATGTTGTAGTTGATGGACTAAGAAGCATGAATAATGGACAGAAAATAGATGCTTGAGCTGCTACCAGCGTGGATATTAATCTACGATCTGTAATTGTCTGAATAATCCATGTATTATTATCTTGTTGGTCTTGCTCGTTCAAGTCTATTGGAATTGAATTGTTGCTATAGAAACCCAAAGACCCTACCACAATGACAACTGCTGTAATTAAAGTAGCTAATCGAACGCAATGAGTAATTGTAATGATGCGATTCATGATAATGAAAAGAAAGTTAATAAATAAGAAAGAAAACCGCTGTTTTTTTTTCCCTTTCTATAAATACCACAACATTTCTTGAATCGCATGGTTTAATGTTTTGGCAGCATGTTCAAGTCAAGATTACAACTTTTTTCCTTTCAATGTCAGTCGGCAATCATCGCTGCTACATAATCATCTCAATCAATCACACGGGGAGTCCAAAAGGATTAGCAATCTAATTTTTTCTACCACCTTCTTTTTTCTTTTTCAACCTTTTTTTTTTTTCTTTCTTTGATTATATACGACATGAGTTCAGATACACGTCAATCAAGACCAAGATATTGGTGTCATATTTGTAATGCAGAAGTTCCTATTTATATGGCTCCCGACCCCACATGTCAACAGTGCAATGAACAATTTATTGAAGAAGTAAGCTTTAAAACATTTCACCACACGAACATTGTATTAATAATATCCTGTTTTTTTTAGCTTCACTCCGACGATGATCCTCGAGAATTTCTTGCTGGAGCAGACCAACAAAATGCACCAACTACAACTACAACAGCAGAAAATGAAAATATTCGAATGCCATCAGGTTCAGCTCATTTCTTTTCATATAGCCCTTCCACCGGTAGATTAAATAATTTAGGTGGGGGCAATAATAATGGCGAAATGGGTGATGATATATTTCAATTTTTTACTCCTCCTCCTCCTCCTCCTCCTAGAAATAACACTGCAGAAGATGGAAGAGAAAGGCCACCGGCATCTGATGGATCTCCTTCACCTTTGGGTAATTTTGTTCAAAATCTGCTAACCAACATGCTGGGACAAAATGTTGATATAACTACTACTGTGCAATCTAATGATGGAGAGGGTGGTGGTGGTATCGATGGTAATGGTCAGGATGGAAGACCTATGGTATTTTTTGGTAATATGGTTGATGGAAATGTTCGTTTGCAACCAATGCCAGCAGGTCAAACAATGCCAGGTGGTATGCCAAATCTTGCTGCTGCTGCTGCTGCTGCTGCTAATGCTGCTAATGCTAACACAGGTGAACGTAATGAAGATGGAGAAAATACCAACCGAGGAACGGAAAATAACAATGGAAATGAAGATCCTCGAGGAAATAATATAGCAAGGTTTGCTGAATACGTATATCAAATTATGCAAATATTAATATAAAATAGCCTTCTACAATTTTTATCTGCCATGACAGGTGGTGCTATTGATGGTGGATTAGTTGGAAACCCAAATGATTACGTATTTTCACAAAATGCTTTAGATAATATCATCACTCAATTAATGGAACAAACCGGAGGGTAATTTGCTATATTATATGTATATATTATGTCGATATTCATTATACGCCATTATAATAGAGCATCTGCACCCCCTCCTGCACCTGAACAAGTCATTGAATCACTTCAAAAGAGATCATTAACAGACCAAGAGAAGAGTAAGTTAATACATCTCTTTGAAAAGTAGAAAATTAACTAATCAAATTCCTTTTCATTTTAGGTCAAGAATCTGATTGTGCCGTGTGTAAAGACCAATTTGGACCTCAAGAACAAGTGATTGAACTCCCATGTGAACATATTTTTCATGACGAATGTATTAAGCCTTGGTTAAAGTTAAATAGCACCTGTCCTGTTTGGTAAGTTTTGTATAGTATGGGTATTATGGAATGAAGTGAATTTATATAATGTATAAATAATAGTCGTCATTCAGTATTACCCGATCAACAAGAACAAGAACAAAATGAAAATAGTAATAACGGCAATAACAACGGCAATAACAACGGTCCTGATGATAATACCCAATCTAATACTAATCAAGGAGATACTAATAGATCAGCTACAGATAATGATAACAATAACAACAATGAAAATAACAATAATGATAATGGAGGTCATACTCCAGCATCAGGATTTACTTGGATTGGTAGTAGTAGTAGTAGTAATAATAGTACTGGTGGCGGTAATAATGGTCAACAACTACCTTCTTCATGGCCATTGAATTTATCTGCTGCATTTCCTTGGGTTGAAGGTTTAGCTAGACAAGCCAACAACATCAACAACAGTCGCAATACAAATACAGCATCTCCTCATTCATCACCATCTAATCCCAACAATACTACTAATCAAAATGACAACAATGCTCATATAGATGAGGATCTTGATCTCGATTAATCCCCCCCCCCCAACCAAAAGAAAATGTATAAACAAATGCCGCTCTCAATTGTTTTTCAAAATAAACAAGTGGCCAATAAAAAAACTATATATATATAAAATATTCTATTTGTTAATTGAAAGAGGGGTATATCTATGATGTTTGAAGAGATAATCGAAATCTCGATTTGAGAGAAGATACTACAGTAAATACAGAAACAGATATGATAAATGAACATATTATAATGGAATAAACACATCCATAATTGATCGTGGTAGATGAATTGAGCGTAGACTATATCAGAAAAAGCTATAAATACAAAGTTACATTTCTCTCCCCCCCCCTCACTTTAATAAACTTACCGCAAATGATGCTCCATAATGTGATATGACAACCCATCCAATTTTAAACCAACCTTTCATTTGAGGTAACTCAGAAAATCCTTCAAATGATATCATCATCCAAAATATGTGCATCAATGAAAAGAGTGATGTTGTAATAGCCGATATAAAGTACAGTGTTGCTTTTGGACATGAAGGGCACATCATGACCCCTGGCCCGATAGATTCAACAAGTAATGATATGTAACCAACTAGAGAACTCATCAATGCATATCCAAATCCAGAAACAAACGCAAATACGGATCGATTAAAAGGTGATTTGGGATTAGCAGATACTGTATTTAAACCAGCTTCTGCCTTGCTCAATAATAAATAGAATCCCCAACGACAAATTTCTTGTATTGCAACACTGTATGTGATACTGACAAAATGCATTGACTGTGCTGACTTGGCAAAATACCAAATAACACTGGATAATAGTAATGCTATCAAGCAAAAGAAGGCGCTGTTGAATTTGAGTTGGTGTTTTTTTAGATGTAAAAAGGACGATTTATATTCTTAAATACCTTGAAACCATGAGTAATACATATTGCGCATTTGGCGCTATATAAAGAAAAAAGATAGATAGAATAGGTCCATAAGCTAATAAAAAACAGCCAAAAAAAGTGTATAATGACATGTCTTTCAATCGTTGTAAAAGAAAACGTGAAATACCAGCAAATAGCGCAGATATCAGGAGTAAACTATTTTAACTGTAGGCGGTTGGGCAAGAAGGCAATCATGCGCTGATTGGCTAATTCCAGAAATTGATTTATTAATTACACAAAAGACATATATATTAAGAAGTGGTTTACTCAAATTAATAAATTACAATAGCAAAGATATCAACTTTAGTCAACTACTCCTTTGTGTTATAATTGCACTATCAATATAAATAAGATTCAAGCGAAAAAAATTTACACCTTAAAACCAAAAGTTTCATATAATAAATATAGCGAAAGCCAGTAATTCTAAAATGGCTATATTGTCATACTTGACAAACAATCCTTTATGGCCAATGCTCTGCATGATTTCCCCTTAAAATATTAAATCTATAACAATGCGCTTTAAGTTTAAAAATTACTCCATCCAAGTCTAATGATACACAAGTTGTTTAAATCACTATGCATATCCTGATACTTTTTCAACTATTTTAAATCTTCAGAAATCGTTTGAAATAAATCTTTAGCTGATTATAATTGTATTTCTACTGCTTTTATTTATATATATATATATATATATATATATATATATATATATTTGTTTTAGTAAATAACATTGTTATTAACTGCATGAAAAACACATGATTGCTTAAAATCTTAAAATACAACCAAGAGGGCATCATCCTTAAGTATTTGGATTTCGGTACCAAAATTTGAAAAACACTGATTTTGTTGCATGTCTCCAAACAAGAGAGTGGGAGGTTTTTTCATTACTTGTCCTTATACGAAAAAATCTTTAGAAAGAGCTCCAGGCTATAGAGTGTGTATACAAGCTTCTCTCATTATACTACTTATTTCTGGGCTTATTTTATTTCACAGAAGGCACCTAAACAAATGAATACATTACCTTTTTTTTTTTTTTTCCTGAAACCTGGGCCCAACCTTTTATCCCTACCCGATTTTTTTTTCATTGAATAACATCAAGAAAGAAATATATGTCGATGCACCTGGGATGTTCAACTTTAATTTAAAAACAAGTATCCGAAATATCCTATCTCTAGCAGTTGGTATATGTAATTTTTTTTAGTGCTAACGTTTTAGATTTTTACCTCAAATTCACTGCTAAAATCAAAAACTTTGAGCCTTTATATCTCTTCAGAGAATTTGGTTATACTAATATATTTTAATAAACAAACTTACTTGGCTTGAAGTGCTTTATAATATATTCAAGTATGAAAAAATTCTGGATTTTTATATTTTATTTTATTTTATTTTATTTTATTTTATTTTATTTTATTTTATTTTATTTTATTTTATTTTATTTTTTGCCATTTTGTAGTAAATTACAAAACGCACGCTATATTGGCCAACGCACTCACTAGGCAGAAAACCGTTATTCATATATGATTCACCCAGGTCCCAGGTGAATTGTTAGTGAATTATTTTGAAGTGTTTATTTTGGGATTACATTCAAGAAGACATTACATTTAATATCAGTGTCCAATTAAAGTATGAAGTAGTCTATTTGTGAAGACAAATAAATTAAGTATGCAGTGGAATTACATACTAGAAGCTTGATAATCATAAAATAACTTAATTTACAAGTATCACTCACAGAGTTCATGCCACTTGAAATATTAAAGTGCAGCAATAATAAAGAGATACTCAAAGTGAACACAATAACAAACGCATGCGAA
>JAEPRC010000901.1:0-16404 GCA_016758945.1 Mucor plumbeus
AAAAGAAAAAAATAACATAGGGGAAAAACAACAAACATTTTGCGCTAAAAATTACTGCTTGAGCGCTCACTTAATTTTAATTACTACTGCAAAAAATATTTTGAAGGCGTATTAGGGTTCCCTAAGAAGTCCCCAGACTGCCTAAAGTTGTAGTGGAAAAAATTGTTTTAAATTTGATTTTAATAGTTTACATGATTAAGAAAATATAAGCAGCATCATGGCGCAGCAGGAAGCGCGCAGGGCCCATAACCCTGAGGTCGTCTGATCGAAACGGACTGATGCTACTTTTTTTACCATTTTGTCAAATAGTAGTGCTTGTAGCTGTTTTAATAAAAGAAGACATCAGCATTTGGAAATGATATACAGTTACATTTAAGGCGTTGCAATTTTATTTCATAAAATATTGTATTAATTTATTTTGATTTAACGTTTATATTGGAATTGCTGTAACCAAATAAACTTTTGTGGCGATTATATAAATTCTTGTAGTGATTTCACTTTATGATAAAAATGAGCTTGTCTTTGAGCCAGATACTGTAAACGTTCTTCTGTATACTCTATTAACTCTTTCTTTTTGTCTTCAATTGACCTACGTATATATTTATGAGTGAATGTATACCTTTTCTACGTGTATGTCTACACATTACTTCTTTATATCTCGATATTCCTCCATAAACTTTTGGAAATCAGATGCGAGATCTTGAGAAACTAATAATTAAACGATAGCAATTACAATTAATGTACTAGCATACAACATATATATACAAATTATTTACCAAGTATAAGAGATTCAAATTGTTGACTTGAAGGTGTAAGGAAATCTTTTGCTGAACTTTTGTGTTCTAATATATGCTTGACTTGCTCTAATGCGGGACCCAAATCTGTATCAGAAGTATGCTTCGCTTGTTTCTTTGTGTTTTCAATACTACTGTTATATGAAGACAGAGGAGGTAAAGTGTTCTGAGTATTTGGTGATTTTGGACTCTGTTGAGAAAAATTGCTTTGATCCTGTCGTTTTTGTTGCTGTTGTTGTTGTTGTTGTTGTTGTTGTTGTTGTTGTTGTTGTTGTTGCTGCTGCTGCTGCTGCTGTTGAGCTTTTTGAAGTACATTTGTGAAGGAATTTTGACTAGTTGATACAGAGGCAGACATGGTTCTGGTCTGCATTTCATCTATAGCAATAATACTAGATGTAACATCATTTGAATTGGCTGTACTGGATTCTGCTATATTGAATGGTGGGATAAAATGGTACTCATTCACATCATCAAACGAGATCTGCTTATTCTGTTCAGCATAAATGTTGGATGCATTGCTTTTCTTCTTGTTTACTTTGGAACGATTGACCCAATTAGATGGTAGATTAGTTGGAAGTATGAGAGGTGGTGGTGTTCTGGGCATAACGTTTAATAAGAAAAAAGAAGGAAAGAAAAAAGGGGAAACTATAGCTGACAACTTGTTAAATTAAGATATAATTGTTTTATCCGAGCAAGGACAAACCCTTCAACTTTTTGTTCAATAAAGTAGTTTATTGGGAGAATATTTATATGCAGCCATCAAAGGCAAAGCGTCCAATGAAGTTAGATTGACATTTGCCTTTGTTTTTAAACGTAATTTTATTACTGCTCATTACAATCAAAATAACGCCAAATATGAATATCGTCTAGTCTAAATATCAGGTAGATAATACTAGTTTTATATTATGAACATCATTTCCCTTCAAACTTATGCGTAGAAAACAGAAAGTTTAATGTGAACCATCTTTATTCGAGTCACGCCGGGAAAAAACAAATTTTCTTTTTGCATGAATCCTCCCATGGGATCCTTTCTGTCTAAATATAAAAATAAGCAGATAATTCCAATATTTCTAAAACCTTCTTTTTCTTTATTAAATATTTTTTTTTTAAAAATGGGTAAAACAAGAAGAAATTCTAACAGTGATCATCGTTCTTTATATAAACGTACTAGCATTTCAAGAACTCCAGATGAGCTTATTAAAAGAAGAGTAGCAATCAACGAGTCGCTTCGCAAAAAGCATCGTGAACAACTTATTACTGCAAAACGTTTCCGTAACTTGAACAGACACGAAGAATATGAGAGCGCAGGGGAAGAAGAGCCTGCTTCAGAGAAGAAAGACGAAGATGATGGTATTTTTTTTTTTTTTTTTTTTTTTTTTTTTTTTGAACGTTGATTATTAAAAAAAGACGTATTTTCTCGGGTAAAACAGAGGAGATTAGCCCTTATTACAGATTGTCCACTGAGCAGGTTGAAGGGTTAGCCAAAGACTTAGCTAGCGAGGACAAAGCTCTTCGTATTGTTGCTGCACAACATATTGGAAAATTCGTTTTGGAACCTGCCAAACCTTTGATTAAATATATTTCTGAGGGTAATTGTATTGAAAACTTAGCTGTAAGTTCAACATGCTTGAATTGAGAGGTTATTATAAATATATTAATAAAGCCATAGCAAATGATTTCTGGACCAAATTCTGATGAACAAATCGAAGCCGCTCAAACCATCTCCAGTAATTTAAATCATGAATGTCCAATGCCATGTATTAAAATAACTTTTCAATAGACATTGCTGCTGGTTCTTATGATCTTTGGATTAAATCTGTTTCTATTGTTCCTTACCTTATTTCTCTCTTGGATTCTGATAATATGGTACATTAAGAAAAAAAATACAAGGAAAAGAAAATACTAAAATTTTCTTTCTTTCTATTTTTTTTTCCTCATTATTACCCTAAAGAATCTTCGCGAAATTGCTGCTGGTGCTCTAGGTAATATGGCAGCTGAAGATTTGGGTGATATGAACGATGAGGACGACAAGGTCAGAGCAACTATTAGAGATAATGGCGCTATCAAACCATTAGTACGTATGTTGGATTCCAATGACGTTCGTTTAGTTCAATCTGCATGCTTTGCTTTAGCTAATTTAGCTCGTGGTCAAGAAGGTCAACTAAAGGAATTCTTTACTGCTGGTTTAACCGATAAGTTATTGAAGAACCTTAGTAATGAGGATGCCGCTACTGAAGTCTGCTGGGTTATCAGTTATTTGACAGCTGGTAGTGAAAAATTCCGTGAGGAGGTCATGCAGAAGGGTTTTGGTGATCCATTAGTTAAGGATTTAACCAGTTTAGCAGAACAAGGGGCCGTTGTATTGCCTGTTTTAAGAACATTAGGTAATTTGGTAGGTTCTGAAGATTATTTGAAAGTTTTGGCCGAAAAGGAAGCGTTCTTATCAACTGTCGTAAGCTTAATCAAGTCAGATCAGAGGTGAATGCGAATCATTAATTTTGTTTGTGCCATGCGATTAATTTAAAATTTGATTTTTATAAAGTAGGGTTGTCAAAAAAGAAGCTTTATGGGTATTGTCTAATATCACATCAAGGTATGTTTAAGACATTGCGAAGTTACTAAGGACAACTTACTAATAATTACCGCTTCGTATAGCCAAGATCCTGATATCATTCAAAAGTTGGAAGAGCTTGATGTTATCAAACATCTTTCTGAACTAGTTGGTCGTGGTGCTTTTGATATTCGCAAAGGTGCTGCTTATTGTATAATGAACATTGCTAATCATGGACCTGAACATTTAGATAAATTAAACCATAAACAATTATTACCAGCCTTTTTAGATCTCGTAAAGTCTCAAGATGCAGATATGATTCGATTGGGATTGGGGTATATTGAACTACTCTTGACACAATCACCTAAAGGAAAAGAAACTATTGATAATGTACCTGATTGCATGGAAGCCCTTGCTGCTGTTGCACCTGCACCTGATCCAGAATTATTTGCTTTTGCAAATAAACTCGTAGATCAATATTTTGGCGAATCACCAGAAATGCAAGAATAGCATTTTTTTTTTTTTTTTAAAAAAAAAAAAATTTATTGTATATAACATAAATGAATAAAAAACTGATTTATCTTGATCAATTTATATGGTATTTGAGATATTATACTTCTTATTATTCAAATTTCTTTCACATCTACGAATCCATCTTCTTCTTCTTGTAACACTTTTATCACCATTTGTATTTGTTACTGTTATTGTTGTTGTTTCTTGATTGTTAATTAAATTGCTTGCATTTCTTGGATTTTCCCAATTATTATCAGTGTACACCCAACCACCATTTTCAGGAAAAACCATTACTTCTACTAATTAATTTAATTACATCCCTTTATTAATATACTATACAATACTACGTTACCTAAGCCAAGTATTTCATCAATCCAAGGACCACTCTTGTCGAGACTCCAGTTATCTTCAACCCAGTGATATCCCTCAGGAGCTGGTAACTCTTCCTTTGGAGCCAATTCAACGGTACCCGTCATGTCAGACCATAATCCACGTTCATGGGGCAACATCTATGGAAGATAGTCAAATTAAAAATAAGTGTACACATATTACATACTTACATGAGGAACAAATCCACTTCCAGACCACCATCTTTGATTTTCGTATAATGATAATTCTTGAATGTTGGCCTGATCGTCAAGGCGTTTTTCCACTTGTGTGTACCATTGAACAGCTGAATTGACTTGTGATTGTCCAATTTCAGCAACTTGAGGGAGCATTTCTTTCAAAACAAACTTGGCAAACCTTGTGTTTAATAAAAATAATAAAATTCCACCTACCAAGAATATTACATTTAAAGGAACGAACCAAATAACAATAGCCAAAGCACCAAAAGAAATCAAAGCACCTTGAAATAATCGCATAGTTTCAACTTCTGATGACCAATCGACAAAGTGACTATTGGAAGCAATCAAATCATATAAATCACTCATTTCTCCCATCATGTTTTGTAAATTTTGCATGTTCTTTAAATATTCAGGTGAGGCTTCATCAAAAGCAGGAAATAAAGCAGAGGCGAAATTGAAGCGACTACTCATGCCACCACTGGTAGATGTTGTTGTTGTAGCAGATGTTGATTTTTGAGGTTGTGGTTTCTTAATTTGCTTGCGTTGTTGCTGGCCTTTGTTGGTACTGTTGCTATCGCTTTCATTTTTATTTCCAAATCTCTTTGTATATCCTGAAATTATGATTTGAAGTAAAATTACATGTGGTACAAACAATACCAATTTAGGATGTAAGCCTTGACAAAGAAAAGATGAATACAAAAGCAGTTAATAAAAATATATTTACTTACATATCAAACAGTAAATAATAAGAGCAGCTAATGTATCAATTGGTTTATTCCAGCTTAATAATAAAATGACATTGTCTCGAAATGCAAACATTGGACCACATCTTGAAACAAATCGAGAAAAGTTTTTGGCTGTGTTTTGTGGGTTTAAAGGGGGTAAATTTGCTAGATATTCATTTGGTGGTTGTGTTGTATCTGATGAATGAATTGCTGCAGATATAAGAACGTTTTGGAATTCTTCAGATGTTGCTATTTTCTTGAGTTTTGATAATGAACTACCTTCCATTGTGGAAGTTGTTGGAGAAGGAGAAGATGAATCGTTCATATGCTGTTGTTGCAAAGATCGTAGAGATTTGGCTGCTGGTGAATCATAATCTGATTTACGATACACTGGAGGATCTTGGATTAATTTTTGATTTTCACAAGGCTTTAATCTCTTTTGACAATTGAAATGAGAAACAACACCACAACCTAAGAAACTATCAGTTGCTCATGTTGTACCTAATTGTATGTAAAACAAACCTGAACATTTTAGCCCTTGTTTAACAAGGCCCCATAATAGACCTTGGCAATGATCGCAATATGTAGGCTTATTAAAATTTGTTTCCTCAAGACTATGAGACATAATTAACTAAAATCAAGCAAAAGCAACCAAGAAACACTTTTCATCATGTTGTGTATATCTTATATTGTACAAACGGATAGCCACGTGAAGTATAGAGTCACATACAGGTAAAAGAAGTACAAAGAAAATACTCCTCAAAATGTTTGCTTATTTACTAAATGAAATTTACCAGAGAAGACAGCTGTAATTCAAGCGAATTCTTTAGCCCTCCTCTTTGGAGACAAAGAAGAAATTTTATTCAAGACATTCTGAATAAATACAACATTGAAACAGTTAGTTGTAGTACCTTAAAGCGTCATTTTCTTTTTGTTTGTCAGTTACTAAACAAGCACTGTTTATATATAGGTAATTGACTATGGATGCGGCGAAGCATCTGTTTTATCATTTTTAATATCTGCTACAGAAAATAAACTTGTCAAGATTGCAGGTATAGATATTGACCTTGAAGTTTTAGAGGAAGCTGTTGATCGTTGTTTGCCTTACAAAAGTGATTTCCAACAATTAAGACCTCGACCACTTGTCATTGATATATTTCAAGGTGATAAAACATATAAGAATCATGCGATAAAATCAAGAATTTAACACATTATTTATAGGTTCTGTTGGTATCGCTGATGATAGATTAAAAAATTATCAGGCTATTGTCTGTTCAGAAGTAATTGAACATGTATACCCAGATGTATTGGATTCATTTCTGGGCTTAACTTTGGGTGTATATCATCCTGAGATACTGATTGTTACTACTCCAAATTGCGAATATAATGTTAACTTTCCTGATTTAAAATATAATACTCCTGAATCGATATTCAGACATGACGACCATAAATTTGAATGGTCTCGCAAAGAATTTGAATCTTGGTATGTTTAATTTATTTATGCAAAAACATTAATATTGACTCAAAATTATTGAGAACTTAGGTGCGAAGAAGGTGCAAAAGTATACAATTACAAAACCAAATTTCATGGAATTGGGTTACTGCATCAAAAATATGACGAAATTGAGAATGGTCATTGTACGCAAGCATGTGTGTTTACTCGATCCACAGATTTTATTATACCAACGACAGAAAATATGCATGGAACTCCTCATCAATTACTAAAACACATTGAATTTCCTTATTATAATGAGAAAACTCCACCAAAGGATCAGATTATTGAAGAATTGGACTATTACATTGAGGCTCTTTGCAGAGCTGAAAGTTATATTAATGAGAATCCCAGCAAAGGATTTCAATATGCAGACGCCGAGCAGCAACAACAACAGGGTGAACTAGATATAACCATCATCAATTGGGATTCTTTTAATATATCCAATTATAATATTCAACAAAATGAGCAGCCAACATCCAATATATATACTACTACTACTGCACTTTCTACACCAATCCATATTAGCATTTCAAGCCTATGGAATATACTCAGGCTACAGCAAATCTGCGAATCAATAGAAAATATGATTGAAATTTTGAAATCAAACGATTGTAAAAGAGATTTTTATCAGGTCATTGATAACGATACAACACTAGTTGTATCCAAATCATTTGATTGGGAGGATGATAGTGAGTCTGTAAAATCATTTTCTTCAAAAGAAGATTGGTAGAGCAATGCATATATGTAAATAAACAAGAGATTCCGATTATTAATCCGTTGATAAATGTTAAAAAAAAAATATGAGTATATTCATAGTGATAAAATACAAAATATCGAATAAATCAACAGTAAACAAGTTTTTTATAAACTAAAAATTCAAACATGTGTGTTAAATATCAATGCGATACTATTAATCGCATGCAACTATTTTTAACAGAAATTATTTAATTATTAGTTTCCTGACAATATCTTTACAATCAATGCTATTAGAAATTTTGAAGCTTTAAAACTTCAAAATCGATGTGTGCCCTCTTTTCTATAATTAACTCCATACTAAACACTCCCTAAGACACACCTCAAATAGTGCTAACTAGCTATACATTAATCGTATTATGTTATCTGATTGTGAATTTATTTTACACCTCACAAAAGATTCAAAAACAAGTAAAATTCACAGTTTTTTCCTTGAAAACTAGGTCTCAGTTTTCATCCCTGCCCTGTTTTTTTTTCACTAAATAACGCTAAGAAAAAATTATATGCCGGTGTACCTGAGATGTTCAACTTAAAGTCAAAAACAAGTATCCAAAAATGTCCTATTCTTAGCAGTTAGCATACCGTTTCCAGTGCTAATGTTTCAGTTTTTTACACTTATATCACTACCAAAAATTAAAACTTTAAGTCTTCATATCTCTGGAACAAATTAAGCTATACCAAAATTTTTCAATAATAAAACTTACTTGTATTAAAAAATTTTATAACATATTTAAATATAAAAAAAATTTGAGTACCTTTTCTTTTTTTTGCTTTTTTGATATTTTTTGTAGTAGATTACAAAATATACGTTAAATTAAACACCACCTAATTTTTTATTCATGTTATACATTTAAGTGAGCTCTATCAGGTCCAACTAAATTTTTTAAAAAATATTGGTTTTTCGTACAGATATCCTCAAAAATGTGTAAGAAAAAGGATGTCTTCGATTTTGCTCCAAAAAAGACTAGTATACCCTCGTTTCAAATTTTGAGTTTGAAAAAAAATTGACACAAATCTTGTTTTCTCTACCAAAAATGTAGCTAAAATGTTCATCAATAGCTCAATCAATAGATAAACTTGCTACGCATTATATTAATGACTTAAATTTAAAGTATACTTAACAAAAGTGGTGCATATTCTCAAGAAACCTCTAATATTTGAATCACATTTTATGCAAAATTTAATGTGGAACATCTGTCCAAATTTTAGTTAGTCAAATGCAGAATTTAAAATTATACAAAAACCATTTATTATGCTAGCTCAACTAGTTTTTCAGTTCGTGAACCACTGAATATTTCTGTTTTTTAAATCATTTTTGGATCAATTTGTCAGATGATACAGATCGAGTCGTAGGGAGTTTTAAAATAGGTAAACTTATACGAGCGATCGAAGTTGTTAATACTTAAGCGAAGATTTTCCCGTAATCCAGGAATGTGTTCAGTTAAATATACTTTAAATATAGAAGATTATCACTAACTAGTAGCAGATTGTGTTCTTGTTAAAAAGATTTTATTAATCAAACAAGAAGATTTCTTTTAAATAGATGTGTTCCGTTTGTACTTTAAATAGAATGTTTCCTTAATAATAAGAGATGTGTTCCAATTCAAAGAATTTGTTAAAAAATAGTGAGAAAGTTTTCCTGGTAGAGAATGTGTTCTTATAACAAATGAAAGGGTCCAATAATACGTAGATATGTATTATAGAGGGGTTGAGATTATTATACAAGTTATAATAACAAGGCAAAAAGTTAAGCAAGAAAGTAATCTGAAGATTTTATTTAAGAAAAAATGTTGGTCATATTTATAAGAATTTGTTGAGTTTGTGTATCATAATTTAGGAACGTGAGAGTGAATACATAAGGGGCGAAAGGAAAGTAGAGGAGATACAATTTAAACTTGGCGGCGACTATATTTTAACCAGGCCGTAACACAGAATAATTTTGAGACTCAGTTATCACAGGTTTAAGCTGTACAGTGAACTATAATTTTGATTATCTCTACGAAAAATTGATATTTTTCAGTAAAACAAAAACGACAGATTAATATCCAATGAGGTCTGTCTTGTGACTACATAGGATTAGTACCTCAGATTTAATACTCAATTTTATTTAATTGATGCCATTTCAGTTTGGTCGATGTTGAGCCAGTACACCTAAATATCTATTTTTGCCAAATACCAATGCGACATGGTTCATTAAGAGGCAATATATTCTTGTTAAAGATTTGACATAATTAGAACCAATACTGTGAGAAAAAGTTTGAGGAAAATTCTGAAACCCGCTTTTTGTAATCGTAAAAAACTGACAAGAAAGGCCCTATCTTGGCGAATTTCAACCCGAATAACTTCTAACTTTATATCAAAGTATGAAAGTAGTTACACATCTTGCACAATAACATAAAAGAACAGGTTTTTTATATAACCTATTATATGCCGAGAAAATCATTACCAAAATGCATCTATTAACTTACTGCAAACTTCACTGAAAACTGCGGCAAAAAAACATCATATTAAAAAAGCAATATGGGAAATACAATTATAACTCTTCTAATTTTATTAAAGATAGTTTAAAAGCAAATCCATGTTTAAGTAGATTCAGAGAATATATTTGGTATTTATAGTGATCATTAAATGTTACTAGCAAATTACTAATGGGGTAATTTGTGCATGCTTAAGTTGTTAAGCGTGTGGGAGTGATTGATGACTCTTAAACTCTTAAATGGTTTGTGTAATATTACTTATACATTTTGATATGATTCAATCTTCGATCCTCTGTCTAAGATTTGCTTAATAAATTTGATGTATTAAAAGACTAGTAGTAGCATTTCTGTTATATCAAAATATAGATATGGCTCTACTGTAGTTGTATTCTCAGGATATTGTTATTGTCACACTATTAATAACTATTTGTATCACCTGATGATCTCCTTTATATACAATCTCATTCTCTACATTGAATAAAACCCACCTTTTACTCTTGTCTAATTCTTATTAATTACATATAACAATTTCACTACAAAAAACAATTAAAAACATGATCTTTATGAATACTAATCTAAGTAAGTTATGACTCTAAATGGTAATACTGTAGGTATAAGCAGACTAGTAGATACTACAAGCATCGCAGATATCAGCTTTCTTCAATCATTGCATATTTGGTAAATTTAAACAGCAAGTTAACTGTCTACTACTGTGAGGGGAAAAACTATACCAATGTTTTGCAAAATTGTGTGTTTTCACCTGCTATGCTGCTTGTACTAGGAATATAGATTAGTAGTTTATATCAGTTAATACAGTAAGTAAAGAACTTTCAAACAATGTACTGAATCCCACTAAATAGTAGGCATAACTACTAGATACAGAGGTTTAAAGATGAAATATATGATTTTATTAAATATAGAAAACAGCTTAAAAACGAGTAGGTCCTCCACCAGACCTGACCACCACCTTAATACGAGCTGGCATGCTGTCTATATACTTTAGACAGTCATTCTTTGTAAATTTGTACCATTCGCTGGTAATGCGGGCCTCCAGTTCTTCTTTAGTAGTGGGTCTGGTTGGGTATGTGTTGAGCCTACGCTTTAACTGGTACCAGAAGTGTTAAATTGGGTTCAAATCTGGACTCTGAGCTGGCCAATCCCTAGTCGTTTCAAATATAAAACCGTTGGAACTAAACCAGTCTTGTATAATTTCAGAAGTGTGCGGCGTGGCATTATCTTGCTGGAAACGGATGACATTACGATTCTTGTCGTAGTACTCGAAGGTGTCCAAGAAAGAAGTCTGCAAGATATCAACATAAACAGTTGAATTTACCGAGCCGTCCATAACTGTAGTACCGTAGCCGGGACCATTCGCTGTTATACAACCCCAGAAAAGGACACTTCCACCATCTCCCTCCACGTGAGGTTCCGTCTGATAAGGTTGCAAGATATCACCGCCATCTGACCAATAATAAGAATTACCATCTGAGCCTCTCAAATTGCCTCTGGTTTCGACAGAAAACACCCACTGCCTCCACTGGTCTACCGTAAGATGCTGGTGTTTTTTGACCGATGCCAGCCGAAGAGGCTTGTTTTTTTTGCTGATAAAGTTGGTCTTAATTTTTCTCCTTGGTTTGATGCCCATTCTCTTAAGTAATTTGCGAACCTTAGACAAAGACATATCAATTTCAATTAATTTTAAATACTCTTGAACAGACTTGCGACCATCTTTTCTACCATTTCGAAGCATTCTTGCAATGTATTGTTGAGTTGATACACTGACAAATGATGGTCTTCCGCCAGCTGGTAAAGTTGCACTGGACAAAAACTTCTTCTTGTAACGAGTGAGAGTAGATAATGAGACAGATGGATAACGTTTTCTAATAACAGAAAAGGGGGTGTTCTGAAGCAACAAAAATTTTATTGAATTTTGAAGCTCAACAGGAAGTGGGCGAACCGTGGTGTAAGAAGGTCTGAAAAAAGTAAAGTAGTGAAAAAATAGGAGGCAACGAGAGAAAAGGGTAGGGTTTTTATAAGTTTTTTGTTTGCTTCGGATACTGCAAAAGCACAGCATTTCTCATGCTAATACTAAAATTTTTCCGACATTCCTACGAAGAAGGAAGGCATAGAATGTTTATGCACTCCTTTACTTTCACTTTTCTCAATATTTGCATTCCCCTCTTTCCTTCTATGGTATTCTACGTATACTCACTCTGCAAAAGTGTAGTCTATATTATTTTAAAGCCCTTTATGCCATCTTTACAAAGATTTGTAGCATAGATTTATAAAATAAAAACTCAAGAAGTATTATCAGTAAAACCATAATTTTGCAAAACACTGGTATAGTTTTTCCCCTCACTGTATTTACACCTTTATACACCTAATCTAAGGTTAGTAAGATTATTAGTTTTTGTCAATTATGGATTCAAATGAGTTTCTGTTGCAATAGTAGATACTGTACATCTACTGTTGATCCTCAGAATTAAAAAAATCCAGCTTCCCCAAATTGCTGTGAAAATTGAAATTCAATTGAAATTTGTCCTTAAAAGGCAGTGCATCTACAAATAACATAGTTTAATTCTACTGGCTACAATATCTACTGTTTTAAAGGGTTTTTGCTTTCCTTTTGTGAATTAGTTGATTTGATAGTGAGAACTAATAAAAAAAAATTATAAAACGATAATAAGTCAACTAGAATATTGTTTCCTTTATTATCTAAAAAAAAAACTGAAGAACTCTCTTACTGCACCAAGAGTTCTTCTTTATATACATTTCATTCTATTTTAATTTCAATATTATTTGCCTAGCACAAATAATGATTTATACGCCTTTTTGTTCGTTGTATATTTTCTATATAATTTAGTCTATTGCTTAACTCTATCTATATTGTTTATAGTGGTTTTATATCGGTGGTAATTTAAATTTCGTTCTATATCGGTAATTGTTTATTCCATATTGAGTTTCTCTGCTTAAAAAAATAATATAAGAAAAAAATACTTGCAGTCTTACAATCAATGAATATTAATCTATGAAGAAGGTGCAAGTTTCAAAACATATGCTACTACAGTATTTTGAAAGAATAAACAACGCCTTATATATTATTTTACAAGTTTTTTTATTTTCATTATTTCACAATAACTACTACTAAATCAAACAAATATTCTAAAGTTTACTACAAAAAAAGTCAAAAGATAAAATAAAACAAAAAGGGCGCCCAGATTTTTTTATACTTTGATCTGCTATAAAGCTGTACAAATCAACTGTATTTTGTTATTAGAAACAGCTAGTACAGCTTAGTTTTTTTGTAGTTAAAACTTTTAATTTCAGCAGTGAAATACTGGTAAAAATCGGAGACATTAGTACTTAATATATTATACCAATTGCTAGGGATAGAATATTTTCGAAAACGCGTTTTTAGATTAAGCCTAAAAATCTTAGGTACATCAGCATATAATTTGTTTGTGGTGTTATTAAGTGAAAAAAAAAATTTGTGTGGTAATGAAAGTCTAGCCCAAATATTAAGGGAAAAACATTGAATTTTATTCCCTGTTTTTGAGCCTATTTCTTCATAAGATATAAAATAAATTTAGAAACAGCTAGCTCATTGTGACCAACTCATATATGTTTTGCAGTGTCTAAGATAAGCTAGAAAACTGTTTAGCGTGGACTAGCTATTAAAAAGAGGACACACTCTAATTTCGAAGGTTGAAAGCTACGAAAATTGGCTTTTTTAAAAACCCAAATATTACTCGAGTAAGTGCAACGAAATTTTAAAACTCATTTTAACTCATAAAGTGCAATGGTTTTTAAGCTACATATTCAGTATCACAACAATGCCAAATATAGAGTGTAACAAAACTAAACAAGCTGGAATTTTATTATAAACTAGAAAGCAATAAAGACTACGAATTATAGCCGGTTACTAGCCTCTACAGTGAAAAAAAAACCCATATTTTTTACAATTAGGACATGTTTTAAAAGGAAAAAAAATCCAATGACAAAGGCTTAATCCCAGTACATTGTAGCAACAGAAGCTATTTTAGTATTAACAATTTATCTATTCCATATTGTATGCATGCTATTCATCATTTAGGTATTTTCTAAAACAACTGTTCTAAATTATGGGGTATGGTGAAGGAAAACAACAAAAATTATATTTAGTTGTATCATCTCATTTTGTCTTTCAGTTTCTTTTATTTTGGGAAAAAATGCTAAAAAATCAAAATTTAAAATGTACATATCATGTGTACTTCCCATTGGTATTAATTCACAGATCAAGCCGAGATCTGGCTGCGAAATAAAAAAAAAGAACTTTGTCATAATACATATGTGGACTCCTTCAAAATTGAATTATTGTTCACTTCAATTTAGATAATTAAAATTGTGGACATGTAGCCACATTTAGAATATTCTAGTAATAATCAAACAGCACATTGAATAATGATGTCAAGAAGTGAACATTACGTTTTTATTAGCATTATTTGTTTGTAACAATTTCTACTGCTGCTGTTGTTCTTGTTCATCAAGTGATGCGAATAATGGTTTTCCATAATCAACTAAATATTGAGCTTCAACATCCCCCTCTTTTGCTAAATTGTATATCAATAATTTTGTTTGATCTCTGCACCAACGACGTAAACGTACACAATCCTCTAAAGCCTCTCTACTATGAGTCCAATCAGCGTTAACACCTGTAGTTCCAGTTGTGATGGCAATAAAGATACGCCATGATGCAATAACCTGTTTCAACATGTCATAATTTTTATCAATCAATGCCATATGATACCAAGCAAACAAAGGCAGTAACATTAATACGCATAATAAGCTGATCAAACCATAACCAGTTAATTTCCAAAGTAACCAGATCAAAGTTCCATAAACTGGCATTGCTAAAAAGAAACTAAATATGAGTTTATCTTGAGATACGGATTCAGTGTAAGGTTCATAAGAGTCAATTAGACGACCGAGGATATAAAATGGAGAATTGATAATAATGCCGGGTAAGAATAAGGGTATCTGAGCAACTAAGTAAGTCCACGTTGATACAAGTTTTAATGTTGCTCTTGTCATTGTAATTTCTTGATTTTCGTACATACTAATATCACCAGCATTTAATCGAAGACTCTTGAGCTTCTTTGAGAACATGAGTAATCTCTCCTTCAATTCAATTCTTTCTTTATAATATAATGCTTCTTTGTCATTCGTATTATTTGGGTGAAAAAGTGCAATAAAACTATTATAAGAAGAAAGCTCAGTTTCAACTGTTTTCAATATATTTCTATTCTTACCTCTGAGATACGTGTACATATTCTTCTAAACGAACACCTCGTGAATCACCAAATAAAATAAATCTTGCTTCACTTGCTGCATGTGATGTATCCCTAAAAGAAAAAAAAAAGATAACCAAGAATTTTTTTCTGTCAATCAATCGTTCAATGGTTAAATTAAACTTCTATTTTACCAATCTGGACTATTAATCGTGCTACGTTCAACACCTTCTGCAATACGATCTGTCAAATTTTTAACGATTTTTTTTGGATCGCTATGAAACTCTTGAAGGTCTTGTACAGTTTGAATAATAGGATTACCATATCTATAAATTATTTATAAATAAAATGTATAACATGTATATTAAACATACACACACTTACTCTACTACAACTTCACTTCTCCATCTATTCTTTGTACTATATGTAATACCAACTGGGATAATTGAAACACTTTTGGGTCCATCTTCTTTTTGTGCTAATTGTGTAAGGTATTCAAAACTAGCCCAGCTTATACCGTCCTTAAAAGGTAAATGCTTTGGTGCAGTGTATGATGTGCCTATTACATAATAATGAATATACAACATGCTTCTATGTAAATATTTAGTTTTTACCTTCAGGAAATAAAGCAACAACAGCACCTCTATCAAGAGTAAGAAGTGTATGTTCAAATAATTTTGCGTTGCTATGAGTTTTTGTATCTACGGGCAATACACCTGCAGATTTTAAAATTTTTCCAACTAGAGGTATACGAAAAAAACGAGCCAAAGCCCAGAAATGACAAGGCCTTGAATGTGGAAATGTGGCGATAAGTACGATAGGATCCAATACCATATTAGAATGATTAGCAGCAATCAATAATGGACCTTCAGCAGGAACAGGCGTTCTACATATAATCTTGATATTTCGAAAATAAACCCATAAAGCTAACCTCGAAAGATATTGTAATGTTATGTAGGTTTTTCCTTCTCCTTGTTTTTCTAAACTAGGCATTCGTGAAAAAAAAAAAAAAAAAATATGATAAAAATGTGGAGTAGAAAAGAAAGAAAAAAAAAAAGGCGTTTCAATTATAAAACCACACAATCTTGTATATGAAATAATTCTTCAAAAACATTCGGTTTTGAATGTTCTGCTTGATTTAATATCTGTATTTATTAATTTTAATTAATTAAAGAAATGTATTTTTAAACATATTTAATAAATTTCATGTATTTCTTTTTTATATATCTTTAAAATAACAGATCACATGTTTTACATTTTTGG